>WURT03059565.1:0-17170 GCA_009936505.3 Holothuria glaberrima | reverse complement strand
CAATCCTGATGAAATACGATGTCTTTTCTCCATGCGAAGAAGCTATTACAATACGTATTTGTTATTTCTTGTAATGTTAGTCTGTCCAAGGTTACAATCAAAGTTTAATACAACTTGAATGGAATGCTTTTTTCAAAAACATATCTTCAAAGAGTGATAACCTTCTTCAAAAGTCCTATTTATTCGTGTTTTCTTGCTAAAAATGGAATCTATTGTTTTTCCCCTCTATGGAAAACACATTCTCTGTTTGCCATACTTTCTAATGAATCACTGGTAAGGATCTAAAATTTACGTGGTGTTAGGCAGTTAGCACTTTTTCTTATTCTGAAGCAACTGTGACGTTTAGACAATATTTGGCAAAAGTATAGTAAGAAGTGGGCTCTGAAATTCTAGATGTGGAATGCTTTGGGGAACTCTCCTTAACATTATTCTAAAAGTGAAAATTGTAGAAACACAGTTAAAGTAGTTTTTGATAAGAGGTTAGCATCTCAAGAAAAACATTTCATTCAATGTTTTGTACTGTAAAAATTTGGTTTAGGATTAAGAAAGGTTTACTCTTCACGTCATTCAACTCTCAATATATTATCAATATTTGTTCTCTGTAGGTTTGTAATACCATTTCATAATTTGTACACGACGAGGTTGAGTTGACTTTCAAGAGCTTTTTGTTGATTGGACTGGGGTCAAATGTCATGTGTGCCATAGTGATAACAATTAGATATGTCTGGAAGTAAAGATTTAGTACTGACAGTTTGTTAATATGTAACCAAAACTCTTTATCTTGACCTGAACAATAAAAGTAGTGAAGTTGTCAAGTATTTCAACTATAAATACGCACACACTAAAGATGATGCTTTCTGGCGCCTCCGTCCTGTAAAAGCTTGTCTGCTCTGGAAAGTCACCACGACAATATTCTGATAAGGTTCAAAGTTGGCATACATAATTTTTTATCTCCCGTAAGGGTAAAGTTGGTATAGTGTAAAATATGTTCTGAAAACTTCGGTTTGCTCTGAAGATTGTCAGTGATCTCAAAGCAATTGCACAATATCCGTTTACCTGATAATAGACTTCGCCCACATTTCTATTAATTATGGCATCTGACCAAAATGGCGCTACACAGAGGATATCTTCTGAGCCGGTGAATCTGTCTTGTGTGTAACTGTAGAAGAACTTCCTTTCATTTTCTTTGGTGAAAACGATTAAACCATTGTCCACAATCTAAAATAAAACAGATTTTAAACTAAGAGTTTATTAATGAAGCATACGATTGGAAAAAATAGTGAATAAAGCTATCTTTGCCATTGTAATAAATCACATTTTTCATATCAGTCTCTTACAACGGATGCTTAAATAGGAGCAATTGTGAATTTTTTCTTAAAGTTGAGAAAATCCACTAAATATGAAGACCCCAAAAGAGACATTCAAAATTTCGTGAAAATTTCTTACGTGTCGTTTAAAGAGGTGGCGACTTTATTCAGACTCGTATATGTGAGTTTAGATCCCACAGAACGACTTACGTATAAGCTGTAGTAAAACTCATTCCCCAATGGAAATCCTGTTCTCGGTTTGATGGTTGGAGAGACAAGGTCTTGGTATGTGTTTCCTCTTCGGTCTTCCATTTCCGCTGTTTGAGTCAGTAGATCATCACCTTGAGATAATCCGTACGGGAAAAATATGTCCTCTTTTTCATGCAAAAGAGAAAATTAATCTGGTTTGTCTTTTAAAGGAATTTGGAAAGAATTTTTTTCCTTTAGGAATGAAACCACGGAAATCATCATAATTTTAACAATAAAAGAAAAAAATCTAAAATTCTTACTTTATACACTGTCGTGTACCAAAGACAGAAGTCAAGAAGCAAGTGTATGGAAAATACGTGAAAGCTATCCAGACTGATGTTTGGTTATGAGACGAAAACTGCTAACAGATTAAGCAATATTCAAAGGACAAAATATGAAAGGAGGGACAATATGTGAAAGACTCCAAACCATAATTCAATGTTCCCTATTTAGTACTGCCATTTTAAATGACCTTGACTGAGCTTCACTATATTCTAGTACCTAAAATTCATTCATATAAATGAAGCTTTAACTTTGTGTGTACCAACATTTATTTTTTTTTAAATTCCATTGAAACACCTCTATTAAAAGCATTAAGCATCAAAATTCGATGCGGCATAAATAGTTGGTCTTTGAAGCACTGTTAAATACATTGAAGACTGTACTGCGGCATTAAATAGTATTTTGTAAATTAGAGGATGTACATATTTGCCAGAGTAGCCAACAATGTCCTCATTATGGGTATCAGAACAGTAGTATAGTAAACCTTATCACCAATAATGACACTTCTGATAAGCTGTGAGCGGTTGGAAGCAAATAAGGGGCAAAATCTTGTCTATTTGATCATACATTAATGATGTGGTATGTACTAGAAAACGAAAAATGGAAAATGATGGGAATATTTAAAACTATGTTTGAAAGTATATGCTGACATTAGTAATAGGCCTTATGCAAATGCCGTCACAGAACAGAAAGTGCTCCCTCGATTGGAAGCAAACCCATATCTTTGAAAGCTTCAGCAACAAATGCAGACAGCTGATTTGTCAACCAATCGCATATGCGCGTAAATTATTTCACGTACGTGTGAAGTACACGGCGTGCTTGCCACGTAGTTCATTATTTTGCCCACAAAATGACGTAGCGTGACGTCACTGCATAAAGCCCATTTCGTGATAAAAATGAAGATTACCGGTACATGATCGGCCATCCCCTGAAAATCCAGTTTTACATTGGCAAGAGTATCCGCCCGGTATGTCTTGACAAGTTGCATCCATATCACAGTCATTGTTTGAGGACAGCGAACATTCATCAATATCTGCAGTTGAAATTGAAACATTCTTTTAAGTGTATTGCTTAAATAACGGTATTTTCTGGTTTTTAAAAAGTATTCTTTCCAAAAAATTAACTTCAATTATTCTAGGTGACATTATTTTCTTTACCAGAATTTTGCCAACTTGAGTAAATTTTAGAATTAAGGAAATCTTGGGATCTTTGGTTGCAGCTCCGTGAAAACATGTGACGGGATACAATTTACCTCTAAAACAGAATAACTGTTCTGCAAAACAAGCAGCAATATATATTGGCCAAATGCGACTTTTGAATTGATTGACATACTGCTTAGATTAGGCGATCATCACAAGGATTATGAGAGCTTACTTACCTTTTTCACATAGGGTTCCCTCGTATCCTCGGTCACATATACATCGGAAAGCATTCTTCTGGTTGACGCACTCACCATTCTGACATGGATTATTAGCGCATTCATCGATATCTAAAAGTAACAGACAGAACTTTCTTTCAGTGTCACAGCCATGAAAGCAAAAATATCGTAATTTGGATAAACTTTTACATGAACAGAGTTTGTCTCCACGATTTATTTCAATAACACCTACTCTCATTTTGAACGCACAAGACCATTGAAAATATACATTTTTGCTAAAGCTGACTGACTGAGCCAGTTAAACATTCGCCCTTCATTGGGTTCAGGTAAGACTTTTTTGCCTTATACATCTAACAATGCAGAGGCATATCCAGTAATCTTCAATAAAGGGGACGCAAGGTTTGATTGATCGCTGTCCTGGGGGAATGGTCTAAAGGAAAGAGGTGAACCCCTCCCCCTTTGGAAATTTTTGCTTTTGGAAGAGGGCTGAGATGCAAAATGGTGCTATTTTTGATACATTTTGCAGTGTATTCTTCTTTTCCCTCAACATTTTTCCTCGCATGACGGCAAATGGGGGAGCGCTTGTTGCGCCCCCTTGGATCCGCCACTGCAATGACACGTAAGTATTGCAGACATAAAATTGGTATTTTTCGTTATCATTACACAAATGCTAGTACATTAGAAACAGAAGCTAAACAGAAAGTATTTAACTGCTTGTTTATCGTCTTCTTGTCATATCATATAGGAATGATTCATGAACAATTAAACAACATGATAAAATAGAAGTATACCTTAACAATAGATTCAAACTAATTGTTTATCATAGATAATTTCATCCCTGCGTAGATTTAATAAGAGGACTTTTCCCACAGAAAGTTCTGTAGCCATGTTATGGTTTGTACTGGTGATTAAGTCCTGTATGCATCAAATAAAGAATATGCGAGTTACCTTTACATTTGAGTTTCTTATTTTCAACCTTTCCATCATTGCATGTTACAGCAGTATCAGGAACTGGTTCATACCCAGGGTTACATATAGCTGATAATGCTTCTCCGTGTTGAAAATTATCATCAGTATCATTCCAGGCACCTTTATTTGGGGGATTTGGCTTTTTACAGTCCTCTGAGAGTACGAACAAAATAACTAAATCTTAAACGATCATTTACATGAAAGGTAAAATCACATAGAGAAACAGCATATCAACAGCGGAACAATGTGCCCATTTAAAAAGATTACCTCTGTTCTACCCAACTTGATGCAACTACCGATTATGATAATTTTTTTGTTCTAAAACATAACATTTGACGATTGTAATATCGAACAATCGCATTGAAATGCTTCAATAATACGTTGTTCCTAACGATAGCCAATGACCACCATTTGCTATTTTTCCCCTGTTTCTCTTACTTTCGAAGGAAGTATGGTGAATGAAGTTGCTCTTGAGGTATCAAAGTAAAGACATCAAACCTTCTTAACGCTTTCACCTAAACATACAAATAATCCCTAATGATGTTTCCAAAGTTGGCAGAAGACTAAATCAAAACCGCACTCATTACTAGAAGAGTCATAAGCACCTCTTAGTTCTCTCTGTCATGTTGGAAATTTTGATTACGGCATTGTTATATACCACTTAACCATAATACATGATATAGACATACGAGTGGTACCTTCTAGCTCTATGGTTCTTGAGGGTATTTTTATTCTAATTCTAATTAAATCACTTGAAATTATCAAAAGTTTTACAATATTATGTGAAAAATTTCGATCCATTGAATACTGTTGGAGACAAGAAGCTATGAAAACTACTCTTTTGTGTCCCTACTCGTCACCATCTTACAAAAGAAGCCAAGGTACACAAAAAAAAATTGATTTGTATGTCAACTGTAACCAATTGACGTAAAACACCGACCATAACAAATAGGTTCGTCTCCGCTCCATGATTGGTTGTAACAGACCAAGTACGTCTCTCCCACCAAAGTGTATCCCATTTGACAACTGAAGGATATATTGGATCCTTCCTTGTAGGTAGCACGCACTGGATCGATCAACAACTCCGTCGAAGATGGTTCATAGGTACACCGCACTGCAAATTTCCCAGATGTAATTTTATGAATAAATTTTACATCAGTGATCATTAGAATATTCTTAAGTTTGTGTATTCTGTTAGTCTGAAATTCTTGCCAAATTGATCTTGATAATTTCAGGTTGAAATGGCAATTAAAATTTACAAAACAGGAATAAATCTCTTCAGTTATGAACATCTGATCCTCGACTGTTAACTGCACTCTTAGTAAATAAAATCATTTTCAATGATTGACTCAGCAAGAACATAGCACTTGAAATCGTCTCAGATGTATACAAAACAAGAAGTGTAATTTCAGGTGACGAACAACACCTTCAGCTCAAATTAGACATAAGTCAGGTACAGATATTTGTTTTACAGGACTTGCTAGATTTCAATTAAAGAAAGCCTCCCAAATTGTCTTAGGCAACATGTAAAACGTCGGAATTTTTCGTCCGTAGACTCAAACAATACCCATATATCTATACTCCCATGAATTTAGTGCGTTAACAAGGTTGTATCACTTAAAGAAGGATTATCGGCTAAATGGGCTTAGATACTTCGGGGAAACGTGTGTATATAATACAGTAGCTTCCCAACATGTTGAATGATATATCGTCCTGATTTGGCTGTCAACCAGTATAGCTATTTTGGTTTTGTCCTGCAGAGAGCCGTATGTTTAAGTAAAATGGGCTTCAAATTGAACGTCATTGATTGAGCACACGTTAGAGACCAACATTCCATAATTTGATATATATATATATATATATATTGTATATTGTATATTCTATTTACTTACAAGCACAAATTTCCTCTGATTCGTCGTAGTTTTCTGGACAGTCTCCCTGCCATCCGTCACAGAACTGTGTTTCAGGAATGTATATTCCATTTTGGCAAGCTTCATAGCCTGATTTAGGGCAGAACTCGTTCCTATTGAGTTGATCTGTAGGCAGCAAAACAAACACACTGAGATGTAGGGAATTGTGTAGCGTTTTAGGAATAATGTTTCGTATTTTGTCTATAAGAGCATAAGCTGACTTTTTAACGTTCACTATAGTAAATGTAACAGTCCTGTTTTATCGCTACTAGACGAGCGTCATGCATAAAATGCAGAAACCAAGATTGCAAATTATTACTATCTAAAATACCTACGGATTGTCTCCTTATTACAACGCTTTTCTAAAAATAACAAAGGTGTTCGTAGTTCTGTTTATGCACTCAGAAGTTTGAGATATCTGGTCATTTCAATAGTCTTATTGTTACTTTCACTAAAACGAAACAAACTGAAAACATAATTCTTGAATTCGTATACAACATGATATTCTATAATTATTAAGCAGTTTGGTCATTCTCGCCGTTCAATGGAATAATGCTGTATCAAATGAAATGACAGACTGGCAAAATCTTAATACGTGATGTTTGAAGGAAAGGAGATACACAACTAACACAGCTAACACACCTGAAGCTTTTGTTACTCACCACAGCAAAGTTCTTTGGATTCATCCTCTCCTTGGGGACAGTCGGAAGTTCTATCACAGCGTCTAGTTGCGTAGATACAGCTTCCGTCACTACATATGAAAGGATCACCATTTGCACATGGTGCTGTCAATTCGAACGAAAATAGTGCTTCATAAATCTTTCAAATAATGTGAAGACAATGAAATAATGATCTAACTCTATTGAGACGGTTCTTGGTCTATATGTCAAAAGTTGTAATAGTAACTTCCTAGTCAATGGGTCAAATCATTAAAATCTTAATTACATTCTAGCAGATACATGAAGACTGATTTACATTAGAGCACGACAAGCCCGTAATTAAATCAAACAGTTAATAAAGCACTAGTGGAGAAATTTTAAATTGTTATTTCATGCATAAATACGGACATAACCACAGAGACCGTAGAAAACCTAATAATGGCAACCATAACAGCAATTGATAAAATATAGCTAATAAAAGGCAACAATTGGCATAATTTGCGACTGTACACTACGTTTTGGCAAAACTGATGAAACCAAGGGAAAAGTAAACACATCTACATTTTAAACCACTCTTGATGAAAGACCATCGAAAACAATGCTTTGTTTCTAAAAGATCCATGAAGGTAAATTTTACGGACAGTAAAAATCGGGTAAACTATTCTTGGCCTTTGGTATTATGTATTTTGTTTTACTTGTCAATACTACAAAATACCTTGTATGAAATTGTCACTTTATGCAAGCGGTGATAACCATTGAAGATAAAAAACTTAAAAAGATTTACTTTTAAACGGATAGCTTTTTAACTGACCAGTTTCTGTACTATTTGTTCAGAATCATTTAATGATGTGCTGGTTTTGGATTTCGGTCCACTTTGTCTTTGCATCTGTTCGGGGCCCTATCGTTTTAAAAATTACAAACAATGACAAATATTAAGCTTACATATACACGTGAACCCATCTCCGTCGTATCCAGGGTTACAGACACACTCGTATGTTCTTTTAGCCGGTGTACAGGTAGCAGTATTTTCAGCGCATTGGATAGATTCACACGTGTAATTATTGTTTCCATGGCATTTACATCTTACGTCACACTTTGAGTTAGGAATGACAGTTTCGTTTTTCTGTTAAAAGAAAGTTAACTGATATTTTAATACCAAACAGGTTAAGCAAGCCTTGAATACTTTTATTGAAGTCGAAGTTGCAATTCAATGAGACTTGTTTCCTTAAGAGAAAAATAAAAAAGGTAACATTGATTACACGCAAGCTGTCGTTTGCTTCAAGCAGGATCAAAGTAGAAACGTGTTTATCGTATGAACAAGCTGCTTGTAAGTACATGCTAATAATTCAAACATCACAGCTATTCCTTTTCAATTGCTGCTCTTTGACGCTCTTTTTCAGAAGCCTGAAACTCAAAGACTTGTAAAAGCAAGTTAGTTCTTTCTAAAATATTCTTTCCAAAACAATTATTTCCTAGGCATTCAATTTGCTTAGATACACCCTGCCATGAGTTACATTAGGACAATTTTTAATAGCTTACATAACTGATAAGTAACTGCGAAGTTTACCTCTTGCACCAAAATGTTAAAAACCTATCCTTAATCATCAGTAAAGGTATAAGGGGTTATAAATTCGCAGAGTTGATATTTGCAAAATACATTAAAATGATTAAACGTTTTACGTGTAGACACTTAAAAACACCGCAAGCTACAAACGTTTCTATGGCTAAATAGTACCCTAGATTATAGTCAAATGGACATATCCGTCCATAGTCTCATCTTCTTTATATTTTCCTTAAGGAATACAAGTGAGATTAAAATAATAAATACAATACCTTGAAATATAGCCCCTGAATTAAACATCCACATTCTTCAGCGGGTGTACACTCATCTCCATTTAAAACATAGCCATCTCTACAGAAACATCCTTCTGAGCAGATGTCTGTTCCACATATCAACGGTGACTGCATACCCATTTCTTCCTGGCACGATGGTGGACAATACGGTCCACAGGTCCTGTATTCATAGTTATCTGGGCACTGGATTTCTAGAATAATGAATAATGAAAAAATTTCTAGGAGAAACTCACCCACCGAAACAATAGCGTAAACTAACATGTGGTATATTTTTGGAGCTATAATTAAATGATATATTTGTGTAACAGATGTGCGGAATTTGTGCCAGGGTAAAAATTGATGCTGCCAACAAGATATTCCATAGCCTTGTGAAATTAGGCAGGGAAATTCGTATGGTGTTTACTGAACCTTCATGTGCAGCAAGAGTTAAGAAAACCGAAACAGCTGCAAAGGCATACTATCCCATTCTGGATTATCCATTTAGATTACTGATTTACTTATCGGCGAACATGTACATACACCTTAGTGGTGTTGCGATTTTCAAATTTAGTACAAAATTTTACAGCAATCCATTTATTCCTTATAGCTCCGTGCCATACAAGTAAAATATCCATGACCTTCAGCGGTGTAAATTGCTGACCTTTTCAGAGGTTTGCAAGGATGTTACATAGTGGTTATGTCGCTGACCACAAAGGTGGTGGCCAAAATAAAGCTTGAGATGTAAGAATTTGGACAGGAAAGAAGAAATGGGGTTGGGAGGTGGAATGATGAGTGGTAATGAAAGGAGAAAAATAATTAATCAATTGATCAAATTACTGTTAAGTGTTTTACATACAAAAGGGGTCAATATTATCTCTTTCTGGAAATCCAATGTCGCAGTGCTCAAAAATAACAAAATACAGGAAGAACTGACAAATCACGCTATGCCATTTGGAAAGCTATCTGGATTGCTTAAGCTGGAAAGTAGATCACATAGCCATGTTCCTTGTACTCACCACAAAGGTCGCTTGTCCGCCAGTTTCCAATCGGGTACCCATCTCGTTGACATTTATTGGCAAATGCAGAGATTACGCCGCAGACTGATGCGTTGCAACTTGCCTCTGTCAAGCAAGCTTCTATATAGTAGTCTATGGTAGAGACGTTTACACAGTTTTGGAACGGCCCTGAAAATCAGAAAAAATGAGACTGCCCTTATTGATGAGTGCAAGCTTTTGCAAAGAATGTCAGTTATTCTGTAAATGTACATGATTATACATAATGTAAGTGTTCACCTAACTTTAAAGAAGTGTTCATAGCGAGTGTAAGCGACTGTAAGACCTGTAGGTAGTCATGACGAATAACATTGGGCATTGAGAGTAATGGTGACCATAAAGAATGTGTGTTCATATTAATTTACGTGATTATTAATAATGCAAATGTTTGTAATGGTGGTGGGGTATCGTAAGGAATGCGACGGATCATAACCAATTAATTGATCAGATGTAGTGTAGATTAATGCAAAGAACAGTGGTATAGAGTGCAGATGCTCCTGGAGACATTCACTGCGTATTCTTTATATAATACTGACAGCAAATGGCAAATCCACCGGGAACTGTCTGTGGCTGTAAAAGACTGGTCTGAATCGCTAGATGCCAGTAACGTTCAGCAAATATCCCTCAATGAAATATATTTCAGTAGTGGTACATGAAACGAAGCCTTTACTGTACCTATGTGACACATAATAATTGGAGTTAGTCTTTACCCGCTAAATCTGATATTATATCACACTGTGGGAATTCTGTAGTCACGTCACTGCATTGTCGAGGTGCTCGTGTTACCGGACTCGTTGCCCAAGATTTTAGAAATTCCTGTTTCGATTGCTGTAAATCAAGGATTTTAAAAAAATATGAAATTAGCCAACATCTATTCCAAACTTTAGCCTACAGCTGCTTACAAAGCAAAGGTATTGCTACCTCAGGGAAGCTAGACCTGCCTCAGAAAACCTTAAACTGGCTCAGCACAGCAGAAGCTGCATTTATGGCAAGACTGAAGAGACAGCTGCAGCCCTGCGACGTGTAGATCGTGTGCACATGACTTCACAGATCAGAAAGTGCTTCCTCGTATGGAGACAAACGCGTATCATTGCAGGTTACAGCAACACATGCAGACAGCTGATTTTTCAACCAATCTGATACGCGCGCAATTCTGCCAAAGTAAAGCCTGCGTTCATAATGTATCATATCTGACATTTTATCTTCACAGACCTTGCTACAGCCTACTTCTTGGAATTAATGTGTAACATCTACACTTGGTAAGTGTGAAATCCTTCAAAGTTTCACTTGTCGAAATATGTTTATGAGTTTTTTCACAAATTGAGTATTGAATTACCTATAACCTGTACTAGAAATTATAAGGATCTTGAATTTACCATAGGGTACCTGCATGCTAAGTACCGAAATCCCTCAAGGTTACCCTTTTTGAAATAAAGTGTTTAAGGGTTTTTCACAATTTGACTCGGGTGACCAGAAGTGGTCTTTGACCTTTAAAAAACTGTAGCCTTGTCGAAATTAATTAGCACATCCACATGTCAACTAAGAGGTCTATCAAGCCTTAAGATCATGAGATATCGTGCTAAAGAGACTTTCACCATGCCACTTCTGATGAGCTCATATGACATCTGACCTCTACAAAAAACAATAGGATATTCGTATTTAATTTATGACATCCACATACTGAGTATGAAATTGTTCACTCCTACTCTTATTAAGATACGTTATTACATGAAGTTTACAAGATTTACATAGTTTCACCTCTAGCGACCTCAAATTAACTTTGACTTCCATCAAAACAACACTATTGTCTCTTTTAACATGAAAAGATTTTAATCTTAGTATTCATAATCATTGCTATCTAGATATATCCTGTTTAAAATGTTTTCAGTTTTGTTTACATCCGGGGACCGCAAATCACCTTTCACCTCTACCAAAAACAAAACCTTCCTCTTAGTATGGAAAGTCCATACACAAATTATGAAAAATCTTCAAATTAAGTATGAAAAATCTACTAAAAATACTTAGTATGGAACGTAACTATCATTGCTCCTTGAGATGCCGATTTCAAGCTTAGTATACATAGACATAAATACAAATACAACAAAGTTCCCATGATTAGTTTACAAAAGAGGGAAGCCCTCAGTATTTATGACATTTTTTAAAACACTGCTCAATATAATCTATATGCAATTGTCCCCTTTCTGCACAACATCAGACTTCATCACATGCCGCATGCAGTCACACTCCCTGTAATATTCCTAATATTTATATTACCAAAGTTTAGGGGACTGAAAAGTTAATAGCATAAATATCCAAAAGTTGAATTTTGGTAAACAAATGTGACAGATTGATTACAGTATTCCTTAATTAAACACTGAAGTATAAAATACATACAATTTCTCCAGAAGGTGTGGTAAATTCATCTAGCTCATTGTCATTAAATGTGCCACACAATCCGACTGTTGAACTGTTGAAGTAGGAAGATGCGCCATCTTTGGGAAGAACAACAGCAAACCAGCCTCCATTTTGATC
Organism: Holothuria glaberrima; assembly: GCA_009936505.3. Taxonomy (NCBI): domain Eukaryota; kingdom Metazoa; phylum Echinodermata; class Holothuroidea; order Aspidochirotida; family Holothuriidae; genus Holothuria; species Holothuria glaberrima. The sequence continues at coordinate 4,999 of WURT03059565.1, read as the reverse complement.
GTAAAATACCGCCTCACTCTTGCCTGTAAACATAATCTGAAAAATTAGAAAGGTGACACCACTTGAATCACATATCATTCATCAATTGTAGCCCACTGGGACTTTCATTGGTTTTAAAATAATGCAAAAGTTTCTTTGTATGCAAATGAAAGCTTTACTGAAAATTTGACATACTCGTGTCACAAAAGGAAACGTAATTTTATTAAAAATCTAAATTTACATCAATAATTATTGTACGTTTGTTAATGGCGGACATGTAACACATTTAATAGTTGAATCAAGATCGAGCTCCAAAAACAAAAATGTTCTTGGCAAAAGTAGGCAAGAGGGGCACAATATGGAATACCTGATGGTTCTGTATGGTACCTTAAAATGGTGCAGTTCTCTAGGTTCAAGTCAGAGAACATTGAGTGCCTATTCGTGAACTATGTTTATAGTACTGGACAGTGCTGTGTTTTCAAGTTATCAAATTGATTAGAAGTAACTGGTGTTTTGAAATGTATCAAAATGTGCACAGACTGCTCATCTGGTATGAAAACGAGTGGGGATTAATGTTTCCATTTTTTCAATTTCTTTAGATATTACAATTAAACCGAACTTGCAATGACTCATTTTACTTGACGTACTGTTATATACGAAGCAATGCTGGAGTGACACTTGAGTAACTATACAGGACAAATGGTCACAATACTATGCACTTGTAAAGCATCTAAACATGTTAAATCCATAGAAACATCATGATTATACGCTCACGAGATTACCACTTTGCACAGTCCGGTAAATTTTCCCGTTTTGGGGAAAACAAAAGTTCTCCTGAATGGGGAAAACATATGCAACACATTGTCAACACACTTTATAGGCTCGATATTTTTATTAAGACGGGGCTTAGCAAGAACGAAAACCACTCAAAAACTTGCATTTTCTCAAAACAATGAGGTGACACACCGACTAAGACGTGGCTTCCCTGTTACTATGACAACACCGCTACCGAATATACATTCAATTCCATTACATTACACCGAGTAATTCTGTAAGGGTTACAAACCCCATTTGTCAATGACAATGTACACCAAAAGCGCTTGGAATTGTGGGTAAAATTGACAAAATGGAGGGGCTGCTAACCACTTTATTACGTTCGGGGAAAAGAGCATTCTGTCAAAAAGTTAAATCGCCCAAACTGCTGTAACTTTGATTATTTGGTCACGATGTATACCCGTGTACGACTGCAACTCGAGTATTACTCCAATATGAAGGTTTTAATTACTTTGTAGATACCTGGAATACTGAAATGGGTCTAGAGTAAGGGACGGTAGTAAATGGTACATGATGTTAACATTTTCGATACATAACATTTTGCGACCTTGATGAGAACTGTGTCAGGTATTTTTTGCAAAAAATAAGTCTCTTCACTATGAGATATCTCGAGGTTAGGAAAAGAGTATTGCTACGGTGTTTGGGGAGCAAAAACTTCAATTTTTCCCTTTTTCACATGAGGACACCGTTTTTGAATAGGACAGATGACTCTAAGTGCATGTTAAAGGCAGTGCTGAGCCAGATTCCACACATGTTTTAAATATGTCTCACAGCGAAATACATCTTGCTTGTTTGACAAGTAACAAAGTTCTGTAAGTATGTGTGAAGTAATGAAGTTCCTTTGTGGTGTACACAAACAAGCCTAGGGAAACGGAATACTTTGTACCATCTAATCAAGGCATCAGGCCCCCAAAATTGTTTGTTTGTCCTCCAGATCTGCCCAAAATTGCCGTCAGGCGGGCGGTTTTCTTGCTTGATCCCTCCCAGGAGAGCGCAAGACAATGACGCATATGGACATGTGTGTATAGGATGAACTGTTAGTCGTTTACTTTTAACATATTAGCATGATAATGGGGTGTAAAGTGTTTTATATCCCTTCAGATTCCACACTCAACAGAAGGCCGACAAGGCAACGCTCGTGTCGTCCCACACTCTCCCTGACCAGGCCGGGGGGGGGGGGGTGATGATATGCTGCTTCCCTGACGTCAAGCATGTCGCACAAAGAGGAAGCACAGTCTTGAACTTAACAAGCAGTTGTTGTGGCCTAGACGCAAAGCAAAACTACCTACCTAACACGTCTGGGAGTGGCATTGTCGATTGGAGGAAACTGCTATTTTCGTCGTATGACGGTATCACTGTACGCACAGCGAACAGCAGTGGCCACGTGCATTGAGTCTCGAGAGTATAACAACATTCTTGAGCAATGGCTGATCGAGTGCACTATATCTCCGCGGGTACGCCGCGAGGTAGACCTGCGAGGCCACTGAAATAGCTGTATATCGAACAATTGTGTATATTCGAACCAGTTAGGTACCAAGGTATTCTCCATAGCCAGTGTTGAAAACAGGGAAGTCAGTGACACGGAACGTAACTCAAGAAAAACTCTGGCCTGTGATTTCCCTCGCCTGCGTATGTGAAAAGGTCGTTTCATATGTTCTGCTTCCGATTGGATATTCAACATATATGGGCCATTCATTGCAAGGTATTTCAGTGTGTACCGTATCAGGAACAAGAAAAAAGTTTTTTTATAAAAAAAAAGAAAATATAAATTTCTGTGTAGCCTACAACACGAAAGGCAAAAAAAAAAAAAAAAATAAAAAAAAATTATGAAAGTTAAAAAATAAATACGAGGGGAAGAAAAATTACGTACAGGCGGTCGAGGACAAGCAATTTTTTTCTAGGCTAATCGCATTTTATAAATCATGTAGCGGACATATTTCTCACATTTGGTAATCAGCGTCATTGTCTTCCAATACTGCGTGAAATTAAAAACTAAACAATGTTTAAAAGAATAGTCCAGATCCAAATTTATGTTTGATGTGTTAAAGGGGAATATGTTCTAAGCATTCTGTGAAATTTCCGTTCATTTCCCATGTTCGGTTCTCAAGATATTAGCAACTGTAGTTGACTCATTTTCTAGCAAAAGTGAACTTAAAGCAAGCAAATGTGATGCCATGGCTTCACATTAAAGAGCAGTGTTTTGTTTTTCTTTAAAATTTACTATCAATTTTATACAACAAAACTCTAATATATTTATACCATAAATGTATCATGAGCAGTAGAATTTCTAACACTTTGTATGGCTCAGGGTCAAGATAGCAACCCTAATCAACCCAAGGTCAAAATAATGTGATGAAGAATAAAGAAATACAATACATTGGTCTTCAATGTGAAGCCATGACATCACACCTGTTTGATAAAAGTTGACTTTTGGTCGAAAATGTGATAACTTTAGTTGCTAATATCTTGAGTACCGGACATGGGAATTGAATGGAAAATTCACCAAAATGCTTAGGGTCAGGTGCTCTGCATTATCTTAAAAATAAATTTGGGTTTGGACTATTCCTTAAACTCATGATCCTGACCGTAACCGTAACCTGAGCATTGCGTTCGATTTGATATGTTTACTAAGGAATTATCTGAAACTGGCTTTGACCTTTCTGGAGTCAAATAATGTGGTCCGGCCATATTTGTCTGTAACAGCCAATGGAAACGCAACAGTCTAAAAATGGTAGCACAATAAAAGGACTAGTAGAATGTGAGATGGTACTGCGAGAATGCGCACTGAAGAAAAAGGGAAACATCAGGGGCTAGACTGGACTAAATTATTCTTTCGTAACACAGCATAGTAAAGTCGACCATCATATTTTTGAATCTGTGCTGGTTTAGAAGATAGAGAAAGGTATGCGGTAAATACAATTAAGTTACATAAATAAGCGGCGAAGTAATGCAATTCATGGATGGTTTCATAACAAAAAATAGAGAAACTCACAGTTTGACTTCCGGAAGTAAGCACGTACAAGAAGGAATCATCGTTTAGTTCTACTTGCACAGGTAAATGAATCGATATATCATTCATTATTGTTTCTCCGCTGTCCAGATAGACTTTCTAATTAACAGAAACAAAAAAGAGTTCCAGGCTTCATGTAGTGTCAAATTGTTTCATGGAAAGAAACAGCATAACACCAATTCAATAAGTATTGGATTATGTGTTGATACAAACTATTTTAAGTAGAATCAGAAAATTGTTTTCAATTGCCCCTTCGATAATTCATTAATCGATTGCATCACTAGCAATTGGGTTCCGCGATGTTCGTCTCGATGGTTGAGAGATTTTGAGTGACAATTTCTGTCCTTTACCTAACAAACGTTTAAACCATTCAATTTAATTATTTCTACTTTAAAAGACTTTACTGTTATATAAAATACTTCTTCAAAAGTAGTTTTTGAACTCTTGACTAATGTCGGAAACCACGATTTTAATTGTGTGTAATACTTCGAACTACTACAGAAAGTCCCTGTCGGCGGGGCAGCAAAAGCTCAACCCCTCGCAGTCTATTATACATTTCTACAATAGTGGACTACCTAACTCATTGAATCTTACCAGTGAACTGCCAGAGCTAACAGATATTGATAACCGTCCATCGGGAGACTGCTCGTCCATGCTAATTAAAACCTCTGCCGAGAACGGAATAGTATCTCCAACAATAAGTTGATATGAAGAATATGTTTCCAAGGAATCCACATCATACAACCGAGAATCAAATGTGTTCTCATTCAGAAAGCCACATGAAGAACATTCAGAAAAAACAAAGGCAGAAGGAGATGTAACGGTTGTCTCGAGAAAAGGGGTGCTTTCAGTTGTTTGCTGGGTGGAATCGTCGTCAGTGGTGACAAGGGTGGTGTCGGCTTGAGTCGTCGACTGAGTCGTCTGCTGAGCCGTGGTGTCGGGCGCGGTGGTGCCCAGGTCGGTGGTGAGCTGAGTGGTTGGCTGAGTGGTCTGGCCGGCAGTAGTGACCTGGGTGGTGTCGGCCTGGGTGCTGGCCGCGGCGGTTGTCAGGCCCTGGGTGGTCAGCGGCGTCGTTGTCTGGCCAGCCGTGCTGGCAGCAGCGGTGGTTTCAGCTTGTGTGGTGACTCGAGTGCTGGCCGCGGCAGTGGTGGCCGCCTCGCTGGTCAGCTGTGTGGT
>WURT03059554.1:3654-13903 GCA_009936505.3 Holothuria glaberrima | reverse complement strand
GGCCCATGGGCGAGCCCCTTTGGGGGTCCAGGGGGCAAAGCCCCCGGAAGCCTCTGGATTTTAGTATTTTAGAAGCCTCAAGAATACTTTTTGAATGGAAATTTTCCAGTGAAAAGCTTCCGGGTTTTAGCACATTTAGCAGGGGTAGCGGCACTGATAGTGTTTCTTTGAGTTTTAATCAAGCAATTGCAAAGCGCGCGAAAATTTTTTGGTAGGGTTACCTAAAAACATATGTAACCGTTAAGGACAAAAAGAAAAAATAAAAACTTTAGGGGTTATAGACCTTTCGGGGATAACACTTGTGTCGAAACCACCTGGACTTCTCAATGAAATAGCCTCACTTTGCTCCGTGAGTCGCTCACCAACTGACCCTAGCGCGAAACACACACTGGAGAACAGCAACTAGGTTTTGCTATATGGGATGAAATTTAAGACCTTTACATAACCTGTGTAATCTGCCTCGATGTTACTTGGTAAGGTTGACAGGACTTAATGCTGTCTAGCTATGTGGAATAGAACTATTGAAGAAACTAGAGTGACTCTACAGCGCGCAAAAAAGCGTGCCAAAAATGTTGAGATCTTATTAGCGGAATTGTCCTCTTGGGAAAAAAAACAGTTAAACCGTCGGGGACACTAGTCGTCGTCGGAGACTGCATGCTTTATCGTATCGACTAAGACTCCCAGACGAAACTAAAATTCTGGGGGGCCAAATGACGGTTCCACCCCTCACTTTTTCACTGGGGTAATGCCCCTATCCCCGGGATTTGCACCACTGGGACATATGTCCCAAGTGGGGCTGGACGAATAACCCCTAAGATAAAAAAGGCACCGCAGATGGTTGTAACACTCTAGTGAAGGGGTAGGTTTCGTAGAACACCAGCTAAATGAGGACAAGAGGGGCAAACCTCCTTAAAAATATGGGAAATTTTCAACGATTTCCTGTGTCTAGGATTTGATTTGACACTCTTTATTTCCACTTTAGTATTAAAGTTGAGTGATATATGATAATTAAAAGATTTCAAGATAATACATTTAGTAGCAAGAAATTTAATACATGACAAAACGTAGAAGTGGAGGAGACCTGACAAAAGCTTAGCTTATCTAGGTCAGGCCATCTTTAAAACAAAAGAAATATAACAGAGAAAAAAGGTAATATCCTAATTAAAGAAACTAACTCTACTTGCTCTACTTCGAAAGTACTACGTAGATTCCTCTGCCTTACGCTTTTTTTAATAATATAGAACTATTTTCTCTCGGAAGGGATAGCAACCCTCTGTTGTCCGTGACGCTTAACACCCATTCTTCTCCATCTGTATCCAAAACAATCAACCAATAGGGTTCCGTTATCTAAGGATCATCCATAATTGACCAACTAGATGTATGAGCACGTGCACCCTAATATAATAGTTACGCTTATAACAGTAGAAACGATTTGTAGTTTATCCTACCGTATATTACAGAAAGGGCCTCAAACAGGGTTTTGGAATTGGGAGTATCGCTTGCTTTGTATGAAATACCTTCCTCTACCCTGGTTTAGCAGTGGGGTGTATATGCTATGAAAACATTTTCAGCGGTGAGTTAGGAATTAATGCCCGAGATAACAATAGTTAACTTACACTCAATTTAGATAACTCTGTCGTCAATTTTTCGGTCGTCTCGGAAGCCATCCGGTAACCATGTAGCTGTCAGTGTTACAATGTAACATCTTATCGTACGGTGAGACGTGTCGCAAGGGGATGTCTTGTTTTAGGCAAACACATTCTTAACATTGCCTGGCTGGTAAAGGCCTGTGCTTTGTAGAATTCTTCTCGTGAAAGGGAAGAGCGTTAAAAGGTAGATGGGAGAATATAAGGTACCTTTTGCCATTCACTTCTCTAACCAACGCCTACTAAGAGAGTATATAAAGTTCGTGAAACCTCGAAAAGGTCGATTGCTTCATGGCCAGCTTCGGTAAACACCTACACTACATGAACAAAATATGGAAAAAAATTTCACGTTCTTATGGTTTTACTGTTATTACTAGGCACTTAGACATGTATCTGAATTCTATCACAACCAACCTTTCATTCATCTATCCGCCCATCCCTACTTCGGTCCACCTGTTCCCCCATCCCTTATTCCATACTGGTTATACAGGTCATACAGGTAACAATTTACACGTGGTATTTTCAGGGGAAAACTATTGAAAAATCATAGATACACCTCCAACCAGAATTTTAGTCAAGTCATGACTCGAGTCACAACTTGCAAAATTGCCTGACTTGAAAAATTCTGGCCGATTTTCCCCCATTGAAATAACACAGTGACTTGAGTCATGACTTGACTCGAGTCGCTAAAATGAGTATAGTTGACTTGACTTGCCACAAAAAGAGTGACTTGGTTACAACTCTGCCTCCAGCATAAATAGAATCTTCAAAGTGGCATCTTGCAGCAGTCTGATACTCTAATTAGCTGCATGAAAACAACTTAAGTTTATCATTTTTACACCTTTTTAAAAAAAGATAATATGTTGATGCCGCTGCGCTGACCCATAATGGGTAAAGGTAAACATATTTAAAAATAAGACATTGTAACACATGTTTATTAGTCTGCGACCCCTACTTTATTTCAGCCTCCATCACGCAAACTCCCCTCTCAAGCTGATCAAATAAATTGTATTTTAAAGCTCATGCATACTTACCCGTGTCCCGATTAAGTAATCCCCAACGATTGCCTGTGAAAACAACCTGCCTAGTCATTCCAAGGGGTTTATTACCCCTGTACTAAATTAGAGACTCACTGGGCCCATAGACGCCACTTCATCCGTTCAGTGCTGACTGCAAACCTTTAGGGAAATCATAATCATAATTTGGTGCGCTCTTCACAAGCATGTGTAATAGTTTTCTACTAATGGGCTTCTCTGGAGTAGGCTTACGACACAATTGTCTGTTATGACCCCACAATAACCAACCCCTGCAAGCATTCAGGTAGATAATGATTATAAAGTCCAATTTCATCGCAGAAAAAAATAAGTAAGACTTATATGCAGTATATTACTGGTTCAAGAATTTTCGCAGGGCACAAAGGCAAAAATATGACAAATGAGCCCGCAGTATGTATTAGAATCATATTCCACTGTATGAAAGTCCCGAAACTTCAGTGATTTCTTGGGTTCCTCGATTGGAAAAACCAGTACAAACAATAAATACCCTACATCGTCTATAAATGACTCCCCCTCTCTTTTAATTTCTCAACCCCGTGGTCAAACGTAATGTGCACACAAATACAGCAATTGTAAGAGCTGACGGTAGATTCATCCAAATAACTTTGAGTTCACTCTGATGATTACGGAATAGAAAATGTTTGTGCTTTTCGAAAGCACGTGATGAAGTTAACAGTTATTACCAGTAGTTATTCTTCTCATGTGTTTTTATCCCAACGGAGTTTACTCCACAGGCCTAACAAGCAACTCCTCCAATTTCTCTATTCTAGCTACAAGTTGAACTTTTTCACTCTACTCTAAATATTACTAAGTCTATAGGTATAATCCCTTGACGGATGCTTTAGGTGACTTTTTACCTTGTGTGATATTCTAAAAATGAAATACCGAAATCCCGTGCAGATGCAAGCAATAGTAACAATCGACAGAAACGGCTCTTACTGGTCACTATACCGTAGAGTCTGTAGTATTGCTTTCTAAACAATAACGTACGTACCCGTCCTTACATAACAGTCTGTAGAGAGACACCATGGCCACCACACCTCCGTTCTGTAGAATTCTGTGTATAACATTGGTTTGTTACACATTCACAAGACTGCTCTCTGCTCAAATGGTAAGTTATCCACAATTTTCAAATAAGTATTCTCTCTTTGGAACATATGCTTTTATCACCCAAGCATTTAAGGAATATTGTAGCTGAATACTGAGATATTGTCACACCTTGAATCTAAATGATTCTTGTATTGAAGCCTTCTCTAATTAATCATTTGTGTTCTTCGATTAAATCAATAAGGCCCTGTATCTTTTGCAAAAAATGACAAAACTTTCACATATTTATGATGCCAGCGCAACTTAAATGTGTTTAAAATCCCAGCAACAAGAGCTAGCTGATTGCACCTTATATTGTTATATTTAACTAGGTGTTTCTGAACTCGTGACTCGTAACTTTCGTTAGTTGCTGTGTAGGCTTTTGAATAGGAAACATTCCTTCAGGGGGAGGTATTTTTTTTTTGGAAATCAGTTCTCAAGTATCTTAAAGTTTGTCATTTTATTGATAAAAAAACTAAACTGGGGATTTCGAAAAAAGAATGACGCTATTCAAAACTAAAATGCTAAAATTTTAAAATGCTTCAGTTTGCTTTGTCTATTGCCTAAAGTGGTACTTTAAAATATAATTGGGGTATGCATATTGTAAAAAAAACAATAGCAGTTCTTTGGTTCTCTGTCATTTAATACATCCACTTGACCCAACCGTACAAAACGTATATTGAGCAATTTTTCGTACACATAGTTTTAACATTCAGTTTGATTTCGTATAGCTTTTTGGGAAACACGGATGACAAATTGCAGTATTTTACTACAAAAAGGTACTTCCTAACGTACCATGTTGTGTTGACTTCATGAAAGTAATCCAGGAACATGTAGTCGCAAAAATCTGTTAGTTTCTAATTAGAGGTACACATTTTGCACATTTACCGAGTATATTGTATTACGGTAATAAGGAATTCAATAAACGCGTTATAACTAAGTATAAATAATACTGTGGACTAATAAAAATACTTCAAAAGAGATAATCTCCCAACACTCAAATATAAAACTGAAATTGTTAAGTTTTGCTAGTTATTTGTCACAAGGTTGTAGCACAGTTATGTAAGTTATCTTTATCTTATTTTAGAATACCGATCTGGCACCTCTGACTGATCATGTTGCTCTAATGGTACCTTATCTTGACGCATATTGCAAACCTTCTGGGTAAAACTGTATGATGTGTGATCTGTAATTTCTGCTTATTTTTTTTTTTTTTCATTCATATTTTTCTTTTTGCTGAGCATGCATTTCAAATTTTTTGTGGTGCACCTTACTAATTTTCTGACGCTTCTAACTCTTTTCGAATTGAAAGAACAATTACTTTACTTTAACCACGGTGTCTCAGGGAATGCAAAATTTCCGTATTTGTTTTCTAATATGTCTGAATATGGTTGACAGGGAAATTTCAAAAGATGGGATGATTACTTGAAATATTACAGTCAAAAAAATTTTGGACCAAATTCCAATTTGTCAGTTTTCTTTTAACAAGTTTTTTTCTATGTTTTCTTTCATAGTAGTAAGTACAGGATGTCCTTTAATCCCTTTGTAAAGCATGATATTTGTTCTTTGCGAGGGTGGTTAAATTGATGCTACGAATCACTAATCTGATACTCTTACAACATATGCACAAAAGTTCCATTGTCACGCTTAAAATAATACGTAAAACTAATGAAAATTATGAAGAATGCAAAGATTTGTTGCCCTTCTGTGATTCTTTGTGAGACAAAGAGTGTCGTTAGTAGACAATTGACACACATTTTTAAAGTATATTGCATTTACTTGCTTTACCGGGAATTCTACGGAAATCAAAAACCTTGTGCCACGATAAACGTATGGTAAACCCTGGTACAAATATGTAACGTGTTGAAATGTATGGAAAGGTATTGAGTACAGAATAAACAACATTTGGTTACTTTATATTATTTGACACAGTTTCCCCTGTTTTACCACATCATATGTGTCTCATTGGACAGCTTTTGCCACATAGACCCCAATTTTACGTGTGAAATCATATATGTGGTACTAGATGGGGACACATCGGAGGAAGTTTCTTTGCCCTCTATTAGTTGCCGAGTATAACCACTTTATGTTGTTCTTGAAGTTTCTATTAGCTAAATCGTTTTTATCACCTAAGCAAGGTGACATTATCACACAAACACCGCGTCTGCCAGATCTTTAAGCACGTCAGAACTTTAAACTTATTCCCTTATCATTGCCAGTCCTTTGAGTTGCAAAGTAATTGGCAAGTTCCGACGAGTTTGACAAACTACCTGTTGCTGTCTACGTTTCTTGCCAAACACTGGGACGAATTACACAATTTGCAAGCCGCTGCAAGGTTTGGTCAAATCAGCCATTTAAATTTATACTTATGGCGTTCTTATTTACATACAACAATAGAATTCGTGTACTGCGTGAAATTTTTTTTAGTGGCAGTAAACAGTTTTCTTTTGAATTTAACAAAATAACTATGCACCTGACTCTCAAGGTTTTCTAAGTGGCGCATAAAAGAGTTTACTGCCGTGTAATTGAACTATCCCTCATTTTAGGATATTCTGCCCAGACTGAAGCAGATAACATTGTATCGGCTAAAACCACTGCCCTGGTGAATCGTAAAAGGAACAGAATAGTCACATATTTCAGATTAGTTCCAATACCACATGTGTCCCTCTTCAGGATCACACTTTGCAAACAGTAACATGAAATAGGGCATTTACAAATATGTACGAGAAAAATTCACTAATCGTGACGGTAGTGTATACTTACACAATGCAACGTTATAAGCAGAATAGCAGCCAAAATAAATAAACATAAATGAATAAACATGTTAAACCTTGTTATCCAGATTAAAGGAAAAATGTTTTAATCACCATTACTTGAAGAGTTTGTTAGCTTGGTAAAGCGGAGATTCTTGTTTCCTCAGTTAGAGAACAGTCCCATTTAAGACATCACTTTAGTTTTTATAGGAAAATGGTATCAGAGTATCAAAAAGAAATTTTATTTACTTAAAAATTAAGGAAAATGGAGCATGTGACTTTTCTAAATGTAAACTCCGTAAACAACAAGTAATGAGAGTATCTGCAAATATAGCAAGTTATTGGGTTATTCTGTAGATCTGTGAGGGAAAGTGGAATTACATATCCAATCCTCTTGGAGCAGTCCTTGTAAGAAAAATAAATATTTATGAAAGTTTATCTTAATGACAATATACATTTACTTTTCAACTTTTAAATGCATTTGTTTAGTAACAACAGCATAAGGGCAATCAATAAGATATCTTATAGTTTTAATTTGCTTGCCGAAATTGGGTCACGTATACATCTTTTTTTGGATACAAAAGAATTCACTGTAGTGTACACAAAGTTTAATTACGTTAACCACAACTATCGGATTGAAGCCAGCATGAATATTTCGGATAAGCCTCATGTCACAATATCATAAATATTAAACGTCACTTTTGGCGAAGCTTAGCTTGTTGGTGAGTGATCTGAAACATATTCAAAGTTGTTAGAATGCTAACCTTTCTACTTTACTTAATTCTGTCATTTTATAGAATGACCAAGTCGAACGTGATGGCGAAATACTGGATCGAGGTAATTATGCGTCATTATTTCAGATATCATTAAACAATCTTCATTTCGTGGTTACCCACATTGATTTAAACAGTTTGTTATGCATGTGAAAAATTACCGTTGAAAACTTTCGATACATATAGTTATCACATCGTTCAATTTGTTGCAGTTACAACTAAAATTAACGATTAAACTTAGCTACAGATGTTGAACAATCCCACATCCTTTTAACGTGCGCAATAAAAGTCTAGTTCAAGCATACCTTTCTTTCAGAAATAACGAACGAATTTTTTGTACATATTTTTTAAGTATTTAAGTTTGATACAAATGTCTGAATCCTCTTTCTCATCTGATGAAATAAGCTTTTGATCCTTTCACTGTGTTAAAAAAGTTTTTGTTGGCTCCATGACTCTTTTACCCCATACAATCATGTCAGTGGATACCTTTTTCAAATTTTCTTGAACAACTCAAGCCCTTGCAAACTTAATTTTTATCTTCGTTTAGATTCATCGTTTTTGTTCTTTCAAACACCTGAGTATCCAAAAGATTGCAGTGATGTGCCCCACGTTTGCACTACGAGAGTCTCAACTGATATTTACCTGATTAAACCCGCCGGCTACAACAAACCATTTGAAGTGTTTTGCGACAATGAGAGTGACTCTGCTGATTGGACGGTATTAATTCATTGATATGTTTTTTCTTCCAGACATTACTACTTTTATACTACAAAGTGCATCCCCTTTTTGTTTACTTTCTGTCGTTTAGGTAATCTTACGTCGTGTTGATGGATCTGTTAACTTTAAGAGAAACTGGAATGACTACAAGGACGGTTTCGGATTTCTGTCTACCGAGTTTTGGCTTGGTAATGATAAACTCTCCTTCCTAACAAGTCAAAGGCAGTATGAGCTCCGTATTGATATAACACTGGACAATGGGACTTCGTGCGATGTAAAGCATAACTCGTTTCGAATCAGTGACGAGTGGAGTAACTACGCTCTTGTCAACGCAGGAATGTACCAGAGTGATGTAGGTGAGGAAACACAGTGTTACTACAAGAAAGGTATTTGTGAGATAACATGTTATTTTGTCTCAGGATGTCTTCCCTATTATAAAATAATGCAATGTGAGTTAAAATGGAAACATTTAATATATTTGAAGCAGGGCTATGTAAGAACGTTTTTAAATTTACTTGCAACTCTAAAACTATTTGCAGACTGCAAATGGGAAGAGGAAGATATTTTCACCGATTGTAATGATGTGTTCAGCGCAGGTCATGAACAAGATGACATTTACTCCATCAGCCCGGCAGGATGGAACGGATCACCGTTTGACGTATTCTGCAATATGTCTATCGATGATGGTAACTGGACGGTAAGTTGGTTCTGACCTGCCCCTGGGTGAGTTTTGGAAAACATTCTTAGTTAGTAAGGAAAGTTGATACGTAGGGATATGTACTTGGTATTTTCCAAATCCCCACTTCCTTTTACGAATCGACCTACTGCTACAAACAAATTCCTTCTGCATATTAACCATGTACAGGTGAATGAAATCATGGTTCTTTAATGCTAACAGTACCTGCAGCACGGGGAGCTGTTACTGCTAACGGAGACGTAACAGAAAACTTCATTGATACTGTTACCTTCAAACCGATCAAATCTGGTGTTGAGTATCAAAGGTTATTCATTTGGCTCAAAGTATTCCTCCTCTTCATTTAAAGGCTACAGTTAATATTATTCACCAAAAAATTATGCAAGTTGATTAAACCTTTTGCTAGCGGCTTGTGTAGAACAGTAGTATGATTAGATAGATTAGATAGGTTGGCGTCGCTTACAATGCAGGAGCAGGTGTTATAAAACTCATTCTAACTATCCTAACAGTGATATAAATGGATACGTTAACCCCTTCCATTGTATGATTATGATATGATATATTACTCTAAATTGAGAAAACATTCGTTACTATTTGAAATTGAAAACAAGAACATTTTCCTTATTACGCAAAAATTTAGTAAGTAAGTACGTTAGAAGTGGGGACCAATTATCCCCTGACGACTAGCAATATTGGGTTACGGGATGATAACTCAGTTTTACTAGAAATTTAGCAGACGACATATTCACTGTGAGTTTATTACGTAATCTTATAGCAATGTCAACCAAATACAAACGACATATTTACGGTATTACGTTCACGGTGCAAACCTTAATTTCAAGACATATATCTCCATCCTTTAACAACCACCTGTTCAAAGCGGATGTAAACGTGTTTGTTTTTTATTGTTTATCCAGTTTTGCAAGGTTCTTAATTTTCAATAGGTAATTCAGCGTCGGGTTAATGGTTCTGCTGATTTCTATCGAAACTGGAGTTCTTACAGGGAGGGATTTGGTAATTTGCAGCATGAGTTCTGGCTGGGAAACGAAAAGCTGTATTACCTAACTAAGCAGGCCACATATGAATACCGTATTGACTTTGTACATGGGTCATCCTCGTATCACAACAAGTACGACAGGTTTCGCATCGGAGATGAAGCTAACAAATATAAAGTAACTGAAGTAGGTTCTCGGACTGGAACTAGGGGTACGTATTAATGTGTAAAGCCATGTTGAACCCAATATGCATCAAGTTACTATAATTATATTGCACCAGAAAACAATTTATCTCGGTGCTGGCCAATGCTTTATTATCAGCTTAATTTTTTTTTAATGTTATCGACTCAAATTGTACCTTTTGCATTTTCTAACATATATCTATACATCTTGCACATTTAAGTACTTTCAATGTTTCCTGTTTTTCGAAATAAGCATTACGTCTGCAGGCTGTCATTTTGCGATAATCTGTGGACAAAATCTCAAAACCCTTGAACAAGACATTCTAAGATAGAAAAATTGGGCACGTT
>WURT03059543.1:0-13904 GCA_009936505.3 Holothuria glaberrima | reverse complement strand
TTAACATGCTTATGGAGGTCACACTCATTTTGGGAATCACATGCTCTCTTTTGTTCTTTTTGCTGGCAATTATTTAGGAGAAGAGGAAAATGATTGTTGTTACATTTGGTTTTTTCTTTAGCACTCTTGTAAATATTTTAACGGCATGCTTGGCTCTGCAGGGCCATTGGCCATTGCCACATCAATTATTCATGCTTTTTACCTCCGTATACTTTTCTACATGGAAACTGAGAATATTTTACAAAAACATTAGATTATATTTCCGACGTGACTATTAAAGTTGTCATCAGTATTTTTGTTTATTGGTACCATTACACAGCTAAGAAACTGGAATAGACAGTTAAGTCACACTAGGGGTGCAGCCAGAGAATTTTTCTGGGGGCTTTAAAAATGAAACTTTTCAGTTGGTGCAATTGGGGTAGCAAGATGTGTGGGGTAGGGGTGCACCCCTTACACATTCCTTAACTTTTGTTCTTCTTAGTCTAGTATTTCTATTTTTGATATTTTTTCACTAACTTTAGGTTTTTCTAATTTTTCTTCGTTGTCGTTGTAACATAGGGGAATGAACCCAAATCTTGTATAGAAGGTACTTCAATTATCTGTCCACCACTTGTATTAAAACTGTGTATAAATATTCATGAGTCAACCGATTGAGAGAGGGGGATAATAAATTATTTCAGTAACTTGTATGGCTATTCAGTGGGTATATTTAAATCAATAAAAACAAGTACAGGAACAAGTCATCCATGTATTTTTCTGAAATTTTTGAAAAATTGTTATCACCACTAAGAGACATCTCACATTGTTGGCTCCTTTACAGTGTCCCCGAAGAGGAAACCTATGAAGTGACACCCTGCAGTGACGTTTTTATGACGTAGGAAGCTGTACCATTTGAATTGTCCTTCGAGGTTGTTACAATGATAGCTGCAAGGGGGCGCGTTGCTAGTTGGATACACTGCCTCTCAGTTAATCCCTCCCTCTGACACTTCAGTTTGTGTCTATGGTTTCAATAACAGACTTCCTATTATGGTGGATCCTGAAAATGGCCTACTCTCAGGGAACATTCTGCTACACCAAAAATATTCTACTTTTCCAAACTGACGAGCCCACCACAAGCTCAACGGTATTTTTTTTTCCGACAGTCGATTTACGACCAGTCCTGGAAATCAACCATGTAAAGAGACTTCCTGAAAAGGACGTCCTGTATGTTTGAATCATTTTTGACCCAGTGTTATGAAAGAACTTTCTTCAGTCTCCTCAGCCGAATTAGTTTCCGTATCCCTAACCCTGATTTGGAAACGAAATTTTTACATTAATGAAGAAAGCATTTTTACTTATCTGTCATACAAAGAAAAAAAAGAACCGGACTAGGTTTTGTGGTTAACGAACATTCCATGGTGGGGAAACAGCACACATGCAGTTAAGGCATTTGCCGGTACAATTCAAACAGAACAAGGACCGCGGAGATGGGGGACTACGGAGGCTTTAGCCCCCGCACTTTTTGTTCGGTGGGCATTTTGGGCCGCCCTACGATAGACGATAGGACTTTATCTTCTAGAACATATTGGACCGCTTTGATGATTAGCCCCCCCCCCCACACACACACACACACACACACTTCAAAATTGGCTCTGCAGTCCCTGCACAACAAGCCTCTTCTAAGGCAGTGTCTGTTAAACTATGGGCCGCAAAAGTTTGAGGGCCTTCATAGATAATTAGCACTATAAGGGAACAAAGTTCCCCTTCATATAAACAACAGCGACTGGGATGAGCTCAGCCAATTCTCCTGCATGGGTTTTCTAGATAAATAGGCGTACTCATTTCTTTATTTAAATTCACAAAAAATTGAACTGTGGCAAAGGTAATTAAGAAGCTATTTTAACTACTGTGAACTTAGCTTGTGCCCTTTAAAGTTGTACTGCGAGAAGATGGGGACAAACAATGGATAACTTGGCAGTTTGCTACGTTGAACTAGTTCTATACCCTTTTCCTTCCCACTCACTCAAGTTTTTGCAGGCATTTTTCAGGGCCAAAACATGACTGTAGAAGTTTACTTTTGTCGTTCAAGCGCCACTTTGTTATTCATAACTCTTTGTTAGGATAATGAAAAATGCAGCCTTAATTGTACAAAATATTAAGGTAGGTCTTTACCATATTTCCATATTTAATGAACATCCATTGGTTGAACCTTACAAAACAGTATTGTGTCACGGGTGGGGAAAGCAGTCACGACCGGACGAAAGAGTAGGCCTATAGTTCACACGACGCACGGTACATTCAGCCTTAAGTTTATTTCACCAAAACAAAATAGGCTACCCTGGAATAAATGTAAATTGTTACAGAATATATGTACAAATATTTAACAGCAAGTACCTTAATTAAGTTGGTTAAAGATAGCGTTCATAATATAAACATAAAAACAAAGTGGCTGGTATTTCTTTGTTGCAACTTTTCGAGGCGCAATATCGGTAGAAAGATCGGTGAAGCAAACAAAGTGCATGAAAGTTTCCACCGTTGCTGCCACGAACTTTATGCTACAAGCCGGCTACAGACAGAAAAGCAGATGAATATTCATGAAGTAAATTTCTACAGTCTGCAGCTGCACGTTAGACTCGGGACAAGCACCTCTAGACTTGTGCCAAGCATACTCGTGACATATTGAAGTCTGTTTCTCAGACAACCACAGTTCTCTAATTTTAAAGGCCTAGCATCACGTCCTATTAAATTTTAGTGGGGGGCTTATTGAGTTGGTTCTCCAAAATTCAAAATTTTTTTCCATACCTTTAGAGATTTAATCACATCTTGATGGTAAATGGTCGCAAGTGTGGAATATGCATTTTGTTGATGTTACTCGGTAGCCAGTGATGGGAGCAACAGTAGTAATACATGTCCGCCGTGTGATAGGTCGTCACTTGGGTGTTATATCACTGCGGCCAACCCCGAGGGACCGACCCTGTTAGTTCAACCCCTCTTTAAGGATTCACAAACATAAGACCAGGGGCGGCTCTAAGAAATTTTGTTTGGGGAGGGGGGTAAAACCAACTTCGTGATCAGGAAGGTTCGGACGACCCCCCCCCCCCCGAGACAATATCAATGGTCCGCGCAGGATATAGTATAGTAGGCGTATGATTAGTATTAGCCTATGCTATAGGCCTATTTTAAAACAAATACAACAGAAACAACCGATCGCTTCTCCATAAGGACGGAGTGAGAGACAGGCCAAACGGCAACGCGGCGTGATCCACTTGTATGTAATGCTTACCCATTGATATTTTGTTATTTGTTTCATTGTGTCCCAATACATTTCAGCTTTGCCAAGAAGCTATGAAATGTTGATTTTCTTGATTTCTTTCTAAAAATAACGAAACTTTCGAACTTGAAGTTACTTAAAAACGAGGAAATGATAGCACTATATTGGATCTGAGTACAGTTCCCAAAACAATTTTTGGCAAAGGGGAATTAAAAGGGAGACTTCTCTAACTCAGAACGACAGTCCATCCCTTATACAACTAGACCACTAGTCAGAAGTCTCACTACAGCTTTGATTGACTGTTTGATGCTCATTTTAAACAACTGTAACGGTAGTTTAAAGCAAAGGTGCTGAGGAACCTTTTGATTATAACGAGACCATCTAACAATCTTAAGACTTCTCGCCGGCCAGCGGCATTATCAACGTGGCCAGGGAAATGAAAAGCTCTCTTCATATGAGAAACACCTTACGTGTAGGCTACATCCCCGTTACACTTTTTTGAAGACAGACACCTATGCTGATCAGTCCTCGTGACACCCAGTAAAACTGCTTCTAGTCGTTGATGAGAATCAACGCGGCCAAGACCCCTGAAAGCTCTGAAGTGTCTGCAAATGAATGGGGATTTAACTCCGGCATTACCGTTACACTTCTCGTAAATAACGTCATAGTGATGCATAAAACTGATCTGGTTACAGTTATCACAAGGTAATCATTTGTTTTTAAATATCTTAGCTTGCACTGATTGCAGGCCCATTTGTAATGCTAAAGTTTTACAATAGCAATTGAGAAACTGAAAAAAGCGCCCGAAGCGCGCCGAAAAATAGGCATATCGTTTTGAAGGCACTCGATTAATCTTTACTCTTCGCATTACATTGCAAAGTTATTCACTTCTTTACTTTTAAACCAGCTCAAGGGAGGGAGGGAGGAAGGAAGGATTAATCCATGTAATACACTGGGACTGATACGTTGCGAACGAAATAAATTTCGCAAAGTTCCTATAGATGAATTTGGTTCATATGTGAAGACATTCATGCTTTACAATGTATGCTGCATTGTGCAACCTGTGAGGTGTAGTATTACACAAGAAGCTTCATCACGCAGTATATTTAGCCTATGTCTATTAGGCAATAGTTGAGACATTTTTAGCAAAAGAAATTTCCTTAGTTATATAGGAAGGCTACCAACTGATAATGGCTCCCCTGTGGGACAGTGTGACATTTTATCATTTTATCGCAAAATAGAAACTCCCCCATTGAAGGAGCTGCATACGAGCCTGGAAATGTATTGAAATCATGACGACTCGAATCATATTAATTCATATGAACAGTGGTCGAATGACCCAGTAAACTGAAATTTTGAAATAATTACGAAATATATACTTGACAACTACCTATTAGTTTATACTTTATAAATAATATATGACATTTGTGAAATGGAAGGGATAATTTGCCCACAAATTAAGAAATACTTTTTATTTATGTCATATCGAATAACGTTATTTTTTAGAAAATTGAAGACCATGCTTTGAAAACTTTGGAAGGGGGGCAAGTGCCCCCCGTGCCCCTATGGCGAGCCGCTAATGCATAAGACTGAACAAGAAATATGCCGTATACAGCCTGTTACGTACTCAACTGCAACCACGGGCTAGCCGGCCAAAAAATGTTTTCAAAAACTGGCACTGTTTTCGACCCTGGCAAAAAAACCGAACCTTTCCAAAGTCACAGTATCGGTTCAGCACTTATTAAATTACCAATCTACGTTGAAACTTCCAGTTAACTTAAACCAAAAGAGAAGAGGTAGTGGAAAATTTAAAATTTAAGATAATTATTTCTACTGACTTCAAGTAAAGATAAAATTTTCAAACTAGTATGAATGCATCATTAAGACGACTTCAACAACATATTTTGGCAAAACTTTGGCCAAATCGGCCCAAAATTAACGAAACGGCAGAGCTGCAAACAGTACTTTAAAGTGATGAGCTAAAAACCCCGGCTTCTCACTGCAACGTTAATTCTCTTTCATGGTTCTATGTAGAGGACGTCAAATTTATGACAATAATTATAAATTCCAATTGTGCAGCGGGTGTGGATTTATTTTTAAGCTCAATGCAAACGTTAACATGATCCACTATCTCCGTTCACACCCTCCCCCTTCATTATAATTAAATAGTAAGAATAAGGCTAACGCAATGGTCAAATTGTGATTTCTATTTTTGTGGCCTGTTCCAGTGCGCCGCTATGTCATTTGGGAGATAGTCATATGCTTCATTCTACTGGTCACATTTTTATCAATACCCCAGAGCCTCCGCATGGGCTGCACCCCCTGGATCCCCATGGAGTGTTATCCCTCGTCCCTACTAGGGGTCCTACAGTGAGCCCATAGGGCCTAACGCCTACAGGGGAGCGCTGCTCGTCATTAATGCCTGCAGTGGCGCCGAGTCCTTTATTTTGGTGTGCCCTCTTTAGTGTTGTAATGACTCGAGTCACTGACTCGAATCGAGTCAGAAGTTTGACAAAATGCAAAAGACTCGATTTGACTCAAGTCAGTATGTGGAAAGATTCGACTCGAGTCACTAGGCTGGATGACTCGACTCGACTCGAGTTTTTTCTCACAAAGACTCGAGTCAAACATATCGGCAATAATGTTGGCAGCAAAAAATGAAAATATCCGACTTTCACACTAACCGATGTACAATATTGCAGACAGCGGTTTCATGCGGAAGGGCGCCGTTCTTAGTCTTCTAGTAGAAGAACTGGCAGACATGGCTTGCATCGGCAACATCCGGGCTTTCATTATCTCATTATACTGACTGTGTTCATTATACTGTAGTCTACGATTATTTTTGTTCTACTGTAAATTATACATCGATATTCCAGTTTTTCAGAAAGTGAATTTTGTTATAAGATAATGGGGTAGAGTTCAGTTCAGATAAACATGAACCCGGTAGCTAACTGCACTGCAGTGGTGTTAGCCATGTCTGTCGGGGAGAGGTATAAAATGGCAGTCCTTGGAGTAGAATGAGATGGTGACTCGAGATGACTCGAGTAGACAGAGTGACTCGTTTCGAGTCGAGTGTGGTTGGGTACTCGACTCGACTCTACACCGAGCTACCCTTTTCTCATTTATTGGTGATGAAAATGCAGAGAAAACATTTGCCTTAATTGCAATTTAAAGGCACCCAAAAAACTGGGTCTCTTTCTCCAAATTTTCCTGTGAGTCCCCGGGTCCTCCGCCGTAGATGCACCTTCGTTGCTCTGTGGGGGGCTTCCCCTCAGTAGCATACCTCAGGCGCGTACCCAGATTTTTTTTTTAATCTAAGAGGGGTAACTTTATTTCAAACAAACGTCCAGTGTATCGACCTACGAGAGAGTGCACGGCAACTTTCTTTTTTCAACCCTAACAACCCCAGCCCCCGAGATACGCATCTGTGCTTAATTGTCTCAATATTAATTCATTTTGGGCAACGTTAATGTAATTATAACATTTTCACCGACAGATATTCCCCGGACCTCACCAGGGGCCTTACGGCGGGCCTATGGGCTAAACGGATACAAGGTAGCGCTTCTGGTCACCACAACGCGTGCAGCGTCCCTCAATCCTTCATGCTGGTGTGCCCCTCCGGTTGAACGTTGTGGTCCACAGCCCCCTCCCAAACTTCGAAAAATCTGGCAGCTCCAGCGCTGCCACTGGGAGTTGCGCCTGAACTACAGAAGCCCACTCGAGGAAGGCTTTCTAATTTGCCCTGTCTTCTGTACCGTTGAGTTATCCAACTTGGGCCCATTTTCAAAAGTCTAGCCATGAACTGGGCGGCCCACACTCTGAAATACACACATCCCAGGTAACATTCCCATATGGGATACTTAGGGGCATCATATGGGCTAGCATATGGGGCCCATATGATTTTGCACCAAGATTCATAAAGGGCCCATATGGGCTAGCCCATATGACCAATTCGACCCATATGGGATAGTTCTGGGGCCCATGTGGCAACTGATACGTGGGTAAAATATGGGTAAAGTGCAGGATATCCCACATGCATATGGCTGGCCCGTAGGGACCTTATGAATTTTGGGTGCAAACTTTAATGGGCCCCATAAGGGTTCCCCTTTTTGAGACCCATATGGGAATGTTACCTGGGATGTGCACACAACTGAAAAACTAGCTAAATTAACTTGCTGAAGGGCCGTCGAAGGTGGGGATATGGTGGGCACAGCCCCCTGCTCAATAATTTTTCAGTTTGAATTTTCTGTTAAAAAAACAGAGGCCCGGGTTCGATTCCCAGGTCGAGTCATACTAAAGACTTTAAAATGGAACCTTCTGCCGTTGTGCGTGATGCTCCGCATAAGCAATGAAGTCAGGGAAAACAAGCCAGTGAGCCACAACTGGAAAAAAGGCCGTGACCGGCTCGACTTGAACCAATTGGTTGGAAACTGGGCCGTTAAACCTCAACTATCTAACTAACTAACTAACTAACTAACTAACTGTTCAAAAAATTTTCACTATCCCTGCCTTGAAAACGGAAAAAATGCCATTAGGATTGCATAGAAATACAAATATCGAGGCTGCTAAAGGGTTTCCCCACCCCTCCCCTATCTTAAAGCCTTCGGACCACCCTGCTAGCGCATATAATGGACAACTTTATGAACATCCTAGAACATGGTTTCCCACACCTTGGGGTCGCGACCCCAATTGGGGTTGCGAAGCACTAATCGTGAGGTTTGCGAACTAGTTCGAAGATATTTAAAAAATTGTCACTCCCTAATGAAAAATAGTAAATATCACTTATCCAGCAATTCTGTATTGCTAGAGACCACAGACTAACTAAACACATAGCTTACGCGACTTTGTGAAGTCAAATGCAATCACTGGAAACAGTTAGTGCGAAGGTGAATTTGTGATTCTTTTTGGGGGTATATTAATTGGCAGTGGCGCACCCAAGGGGACCGGGGAGAGGCTCAAGGGGCTTGAGTCTCCCAGGGTCGCCAGTGTTTTTTTTTTTTTTTATAACATGAAAACGTATTTGCAATAGGTTTCGACAGAGGTAAGGGGCCGGGAGAATTGTTGTTTTCTAGAACATAACAAACTAATAATCAGAAAATGTGCAAATTTTATCAGAGTTTTGTATAGCGAAAAACTTGCAAGAAGTCTCCAAATGTATATTATTATTTTATGTATGGCCCATGTATTCCGCGGGAAAACATTTCCCGTAATAAAACTCTCACTGCCTAATTCGATCATATTTTGACAATCTGCCAATAATATTAAGGAGAAGGGTTTTCCATCCAAGAAAATACTGACAATACCATTTCCAGGGGCTTACTTACGCAGTCTGGGAAGGGCGATTTCCGGCGATCTAGAGGGTATTTTTTATCCAAATATTTTATGGTTCGCTCCGGGAGAACTGATGGTGGCGCTCCTCGTAGACAGTCTTCCCACAATTCTCAGCGCCTCTAGTCCAAAATCGTGGGTACGCCGCTGTTATTTGGGGTGGCGATCAGAAGCGTAAATACGGGGGTTTATGTGTGTGGGGCCGGGGTGTGACATCCCCCGGTGAACATCAAAAGTCGGTCTCTGAGCGCCAAAAAGTCGGTCTCAAATCCAGTTCAGTATGCCTCTGTAACAGTTGACTAGACATGAACAACATTTGATACCTTACTCAAATTGAAATTCCGGTAGAGATGAAGTAAAAGTGAAAAGATTGCCCGAATTTTCTACTGAGTTCCCGAATTTTTGATCGAATGCCCGAAAAATGTGCAAAACTTTTCGCGCGCATGTAGTGGTTTGGTGGTCTATGTTATGCACCTGAACTGCAACGAATTTCGGGCAACTTTTTGAGATTCGGGCAAAAAATTTTCTGCCCCCCAAATTGGAAGAGTCCCGTAAGCCTATGATTATTACTACCAGTGGTGTACGCAAGGGGCATTGGGCAATGGCCCTTTCTCCCTCACTGATGCCAATTTTTTTTCTTAGTTCCTAAAAATTGGTAAATTTTTTTTAACATAAATTCTACTTCACAAATGTAGCATATGTGGCACCAAATTGCATGGAAGGACACCTAATTTTTCAAAAATTTTCAAAGGGGAGGGGGACCTCTCCCCTTAGACCCCTCCCCCGGGCAGGCGATCACGCAACATACTGCATGCCCCCCTTGAGAGACATCCTGGGTAAGCCACTGATTACTACCGTCCTGTAAATTGTAATTATCTAGGAAATTCGGATCGTACAACTATGTCAATGGGGGTCGGTCTCCAAGAAATGTAGTTGGTCTCAAAATAGTTCACAGCCCCCACCCTCCTGCGAATTCATGTTTATAAGCCCCTGGTCGCGATATGATGCTGCTACCTGAAATGGGGTCGCCTCCATAAAAAGGATGGGAAACCCTATCCTGCAAACAGCAAATTTCCAACGGTAAGCAACAATATAGGCTCATAGAGGAAAATTGTGAATCTTTGACTGGAACTAGGCAAACATGCATTTTAAATAGGCTACTTTTTAAGAGAATTGACTTTAAGTGCATTCCTATATAGCACTGCCAACCAGCTGATGGGTCATACGTCTAGTGGTGAAGCTGCTTCACAGGAAGCCACAGCTTATGACAGGCAGTAAAAAGAAATAAAACTGCCCATTACTTGATCTAAATTAAAATGCAATAATTGTTCATCTAACTGTGGCACTTTTTTCCTTTCTTTCAACTAACAACAAAAGCCAAGGACGCCGAATACTAGACAAAGTTACGCAGTTACGTCCCAAGAAGAGAAAAGCGCCCGTTAAAGGGCAAAAACAGTCGCCCGAACTTATTTTAAACAACTTAAATGTCACAACTTTCCTCTTATTTCTCTTCCAAATATCTTTCATGATACTTTAGGACATGAATATTGCATATTCAAGGTAAACCAAGCAGTTGTTCCTCATAATATTCACAATTGGGAGAGTCACATGATTCGCAAGAGCCATTCATGAAATAGGGCAGTCTACCACACTAATACATTTTGGGGGTGACTGCATTTCCCCTTTAAAAAGCATGGTCTGATGACCAAATCGGATTTTTCCAAAAAAAAAGCAGGATTATTTTCTGTGTTAGGCAGTGAAAACACCATCTCAACTGCTTCTTGCATTTGGGATTTTGGGAGACATGAATTTTTGAAGAAATGCTAATTTGCAGCTTCCCCAGTGCATGATGGGAAATCTGTGATGTCATATGGGCAAATTGATTAGATGTAGCTTTTGTATTTCTTTATAATGTTGATATCCCTATATTGATTATTTCATAACTTTATTTGCTGTAACATAAGCATGGAACAGTTTAACACTATATCTACACGGAAAAACATCTACACATTCCAATGGTATCAAATTTTAAGGACAAACAAGATATCCAAATATAAAGAATAACAAAAGGAATATGATGCGATTTGCAGACTTAGCTTCATGTTCTGTGACCTTGAGGAACCCTGGAGGTATTTCTTGTTAAAAGTAACCAATCTTTAGGAAGGGATATCTTGCGGTAGGAATGGAGTTTTGGTATGGTGTTTGGATGACATGTAATGAAAATTTTTTATCTTTCATATAAGAACCATACAAAATGCCACCAGACAATGCCTTCAAACTCAACCAGACCAACCGCCCTAGGCCTGTCTTCTGCCTGTAATAGTAGATGATAAGGGGTCAATATAGGGTGATCACTGCATTTTTTAGTGCAAATGTCCCACTTGGCATGAATATTCTATGAGGCTAACAGAAAGAATTTATCCAAAGAGACACTCATTATCTGTGCTTATATCCTCCTGATATGCATTAGTTATTCAAATTAGCCCTTTTTTACATAAATATAAAGAAAATATTCTAAAAAAAATCTTGAGGCATCCACTCATAAAATTTTGTCATCTTTTATGACAACAGTTCCATTAATATCTGGTCAAGGTCATATTTGAAGAGTCAGTGTTTCCAACATATTTTTTTAAATATTTTTGTCATTATTTTTCAATATATTGTAATAATTACATGGGCCATTTTGTTGTTTTCGCCATCTTGGTTAGTACGGAGTCTTACATAAAAAAAATCATAAATCATGTTTAGAATTTTACGTATAATCTGATATAAAGATATTTGGGGTTTTCAATCGAAATATATTTTTTAATGATTATTTTCTGAGATTTTTTTTTATTTTTGTTGGGAATTTTTACTGTATTGTTTTACTTCTTCTGTGCTTTTCCACCATGTTGGAGGGCAAGTTCTCTTGTACCAAGTATTATTAAGGTCATCCTAAATTTAAGAACATTAATTTACATCATTAAGATTGATGATTGTAGAAATTTGCAATGTTTTTGCACAATTTTTAGAAATATTTCAATCAGTTTGGCGGCCATTTTCTGTTTCAGCCATCTCGGTTAGCCTAGATCTCACCAAAGTAGTCCCAAAGAGTACTGCTGGGATTGTTGTCATAAAAGATGACAAAATTTGAAGTGGATGCCTCAAGTGTTTTTTCAGAATATTTTCTTTACTTTTATGTCAAAAAGGCTAATTAGCATCTCTTTGGATGAAATTCTTTCTGTCGTCCCAAGGAACACTCATGCCAAGTGAGACATTTGCACTAAAAATGCAGCGTTCACTCCCTTAGCAACTCTACTATAATTGTTACTGTACATATAGCTAGCTGAACTGATCGCGACCTACCTTTCCGAAAGCACTACCTCGGTCGCGTCGAGATTTCAGCAAATTAATTATCGCCAACAAAATCTCTCCCCCGTTGAAAACTGTTTACAACTGTTTACCAAACAACCTAATCAGTGACTCGGAGAGAGTTTGGAATGTATATTCATTGTGTACTCTCTTTATTGTCCCCTTAGGATACAGGACAATGGGTGCAAAGAAACTTTATGAATATTCATCACAAAAGTGCTGGCCCCTAGCAACGTAACAAGCTAAGCAATGGAGTGTGGTAAACAAGTGCTGGTGAACATGCATGGGACGTTGAACGTATATGTCATATACGCACTGTTAATGTTATATTTATGCTGTGCAAAGCTAGCACCTGGAAGACGTACTCACATATACAGATTCACGAGCCGTACGATAGCTTACTAGTATACTATGTGTACGGTTCGATATTACGTAGGCTATATGCGCACACGAACGTACATAATGTGTAACGTTAGTGTATAAACGGTATTGGATGAGCAACAATGTGCTCCTCACATCTTTCCTAATTTACCAATTTCTTCATTAAACTTTTTAAGTTCCAACAATGGCAGCAGTAGTATCACACTCACAGTCAAATGCTATAAACATTCATGTGTTCAGAAATGGCGATTCTCATTACAAAGGAAGAAAATTTGTCGTGAACCAAAGACAGACAAGAAACTTTGATGCCTTCCTTTCTATGGTAACGACGGGAGTCAAACCACCGTATGGAGCAGTACGAAAATTGTACACACCAACAAATGGCCATAAAGTTGATGATCTTTCGCGGCTCGAAAACAACAAATTCTATGTTGCCGCTGGTATGGAAAGATTCAGAAGGGTGCAGTAAGTTGATAGGAATTGTTTTCTTCAAACTTATAAATAGATTAGCCTAACAGTTTACGTTAACTTATTACAGGGGTAGGCCTAGCCTACGCAAGTCGGGGGTTCGAATCCTGGCCGGGCCATATTAGCCCATGAACAGTGCTGTGTGTTTCCGTTACACTCCTCCATCACAGCCTTGTGCACTGTGTACAAATTTTTCACATCTCCCGGCCATAATGTCCGGGGACCTCTCATACCCTCAAAAGACAATATTTTCTCACCAAACTTTATCCATCAACTGGCTTTTGTATGTTAAATCTGCAGATAATATAATAGTCTTACCCTGTCAAACTTTCTCAAAAAGATGCCATTTGAAGCCAAATTTAGGCTACATATTGTGGTCAACGGCAAAGCATGTTCAAATACAGATATCTCTTGGTCGACTTGGTTCTTACGCATACATATTATACACGTCAACAATGCTTTTGGAAGTGCGTAAATCAAATAAACTATTTCAGAGATTTACATGTTAAATGTTTGAAGTAGGAGAGGTACTGCATTAACTGTTTGAAACTCTTCTTGCTTATTACCAGATATTTTTCAATTGGTAGACCAGATGGGGCACCAAGGCAAACCAGTATACTGCAGAGGGTAAGTTTAATAATTTTATGTAAGGGTGATCTTGTGAAAGGTTTCTGTTTTTCAGGGTGCTTTGCATGCAAAGGCCATGCCAAAGCTGTACCCAAATTTTTGTTAATTTTACTATGACAATGAAACAGGTGAAATTTAAAGCTCAATATAAAACTAAATTGCCTATGATGGGCCTACTTCAAACATTCATGCATAATTGTGGCAGCTGTTACATTGCAAAGTTCAATTTGTGCCAGAAATGAAAAATTGCCTACCTATGTGCGGCAAGAAATGTACACATTCTTGCCAGAGATTTGTGGGAATTCATTTGCTGCACAATATTTTCCAAAGATATTCTGAGTCAGTTCTAGTTTGCAGGACAGAGTGTATTAAATTTGCAGTATGTTATCTTGGGGTTTTCAGAAATTGGTTACACACATAGTGGTAGGGATGCACCGGATCCAAATTTTTGGTTCCGGCCGGAACCGGATTTTGCCGGATAGTATTTCAAATCCGGCCG
>WURT03059488.1:0-13907 GCA_009936505.3 Holothuria glaberrima | reverse complement strand
AGTTGTACATTAGATCGAATGTACAACTATTTACCTTTCGACCTATATATATATATATATATATATATATATATATATGATAACATCCTTTTTCAGTATAAGGCAAGTGCCTATGTTTGAGAAAAATGGCCTAAGGTCTTTGAGCGACTATTTAATAGAGCGTTGACTGACTCATTCATGTAAAGTCGCTACGTCTATCTACCTATATATATACATATACATATATTTAAAATTACTTCCTAGTGTCTAGCATTTTTGTAAGAGAAGCATGAAAATGGTTAAAATGCGTGCTGGCAATTGTGTTTAATTTTTACCGACGAAACTCGTTTGTCACTGCAGTTACGGTGGTTACACAGACTTATCTTTGAATTTGCACTTCTATTTGGACCTTGCACTTATGTTCAGAATCATTTTCATTGTGAAGCTGTCTTGTTCTTACCAAAATAGTTCCCGGCCATACTAAGCCCCCTCACGAAAGGTAGTCACTCCTAATACTTCGTTAAAAGGTACGTGGATATGGAATCAAACTAGCTGTTTTACTCAACAATAATACATTAAGATTCCTGATAAAAACATTCATTGAAGTTGTTTAAACATCTCTTATGGTGCTCAGGGCATATATCCTTTAATTTTGCCCATTTCTGAGATTTTTTTTATAAGCTTTGTGAACCTTATGATGTAGAGTGTTGCACAATGGCTGTATCTCTTTTGTTAAGCCTTCATAAATCTTTTGATAATTATTTACCACTAAGTTTGGTGTTTAATGTAGATAGTCAAATAGCTACTCCAAAAACCAGAAAACCGAAAGCATAAGTGATTCCTTGTCATGTGGATATAATTTCAGTATCGCGGTTTCATGTTGACACAGTTTCACTGTGAATTTACTGTGCTCAAAGCTAGATACCAAAAGTTAAAATTCCATAGATAAAGATCATACAGATTGAATCATGTTTGTATGGTCGTACATCAGTTTTTACTGTGAATTTTGGTAATTAAAGCCAGATACAAGACCCAAACATGTTTCATACTTGAAAAATCATGTTCAGGTGGTTTTCACAAGTCAGTGTCTGGTGACTTCAAATAATCTTTTATTACTACCATAGATGATACAGACAATATCACCCAATATGAGAATCCACATAAAGAGTAATACATGTATTCTTGTATGAGATATCATTGCACCACGTTTTACAGTTTGGCGACTGGGGACCATTAATTTTTACCAATAGTGGCTATATATGGGGCATGCACATGCTAAGTATAAGATCCCTCTAGGCTACCCTTCCAGTTACCCTTCTTGAAAAATAGTGTTTGCAAGGTTTCGAACTTTTGTAACTTCAAATTACCTTTGACCTTCACCAAAACCTTTAACGACTTTTTCTAAGTAATGGGCATGTACATGCTAAGTATGAGATCACTCAAGGTAATTCTTCTTGAAATATCGTGGTTGCAAGGTTTTGACCTTTTGGCCTCTCGTAACTCCCGAATGACCTTTGACCTCCACCAAAATAAGAGAGACAATCTACTTAATACGGGTCATCTTCTTGCTAAATATGAGAACAATCAGTTTTACGTCTTGAGACATCGTGTTTACGGGGAGTTTTGAATATATTTACTCTTTGACCTCTGTTGGCCCCAGGTGACCTTTAACCTTCACCAAAAATAATACAGATCCTCTATTAAATGTGATCCACATACATGCAAAGTATGATATCCCTCGCAGTTACTCTCCTTGAGAAATAGTGTTTGCAAGGTTTTGACCTTTTGACCTCTTGTGAAAGCAAATTACAATTGAACCTCTCCAAAACCTTAAACTACTATTTACTTAGTATTGGGATGTACATGCTAAGTATGAGATCACTCAAGGTTATTCTTCTTGAACTATCTTGGTTACAAGGTTTTGACCTTTTGACCTGTCATGACTCCCGAATGATCTCTGACCTCCTCCAAAATAAGTCAGATAACCTGCTTAATGCGGGTCATCTACATGCTAAATATGAGATCCTTCACAGTTACCCACTTTGAGATATTTTGTACACGAGCAGTCAGTTTCAAGATTTTTAACTTTTAACCAATGCTGTTCTCAAATGACTTTTGACCGTCAACAAAATAAAAGCAATCAGCTACTTCTTGTGGGCTTACGAACCTGGTTACTAGACTTTGTTTTCCTCCAACGCAGTGTTACATGGAAGTAAAGCGTATTCGCCTTATGCCTGGTTTCCTAAGTTTTACTTAAAGTTTTAGGGATAGAACTTTAAGTAAAACTAGGAGACCAGGCATAAGGCCGTGGTCCAAGAAGTTCTCAGCCTAGAATTTCCCTGTTCGTGGTCGAATACACATTACTTTCTTCCATGTAACACTGCGTTGGAGGAAAACAAAGTCTAGTAACCGAGCCCGTAAGCCAAGGGAGCGAAGCCCCCTTGAAAATTTTTTCGCCCCTAGGAAAGTTTCAAGTTGCCACTGATTTAATACATTTTTACACATTTGGCCCCCTGAAATTTTTTCGCCCCCCCCCCGGAGCCATTTCGCCCCCTTCTGTATCTTGCCTGGCTACGGGCCTGCTAGTAACTATTGTGTTAGTAGTCCAGATCAGTGTTTGTTTCACTCCATCAGTAGGCCGATAGGTTTCCGAGTCAGAAAGTCTGCTCTTCATTAACAATTAAAAAACAAAGTTGTCTTACCTCCGCCTCTATAGTATGAAGAATCCTCTTGGTAATACCAGAAAGGGAGACTAAAAGGAGAAAATACAAGTCTACGTTACAATCCATTGGCATTAGTCATTTGGAAAATAAATTTCGTAATAGAGTATAGATTTAAGTCTTAGTATATAACAAAGACAAGGTTTCATATTTGAAAAACCTAAAAATGTTAATTTGATAGTTATCAAAAGTAAAATTGTTACTATAAGTTCTGGCATGTATTTACAATGTATATGATGTTCAGGGGCGTATATACATGAATTCGCAGGGGGTGTGAAATATTTTGGGACCAACTACATTACTTGGTGACCGACTGCCATTGACATAGTTGTTCGATCCGAATGTCCTAGATAATTACAATTTACAGGACGGTAGTAATAATCATTTAGGCGTACGGGACTCTTCCAACGTGGGGGCAGAAAATTTTTTGCCCGAATCTCAAAAAGTTACCCGAAATTCGTTGCAGTTTAGGTGCATAAAATAGACTACTAAACCCCTACATGCGCCAAATTATTTGCACATTTTGCGGGCATTCGATCAAAAACAGTAATAAAATTCGCGCAATCTTTTCACTTTAACTTCATCTCTGCCGGAATTTCAATTTGAGTAAGGTATCAAATGTTCATATCTGGTCTACTGTTACAAAGGCATACTGAACTGGATGTGAGACCATTCGACCGACCTTTTGTGCTCAGAGACCGACTTTTGATTTTCACATCCCCCACACCCCCGTATTTACGCCCCTGATGATGTTAGTGATCATATGCTTATGCGGCAACAATGACTGAACAGACAATTTTCCACATAGCATAATGATGTGGAACCATAATGGTGCTTTCCTGTCAAAGAGTAATAGTTGCTCAGTCCTAGTTCGGGGAACAAAGTTTTCAGTAAGAAGTATACGTGACTTACATGGAGTTGAACACCTAGCACGTTGACTGGCATGACTTGTTTCAGTTTAAAGCCATACATCTTAAAAGAAATCCGAAAAATATGAGCATGGCGTATTAATGTGTTCAAAAGCCCACAATGCTATCACTTTTTGCTCTAGTGTTCATGGCTTCAGCGCTATGATGTTTTAAAGAAATGTTTTCTGAGGCACAATTTTGTAAATTTTGACTTTTTAAAGAGCTTTTCATCATGTTTTTAGAAAGTATCCAAGATGCAGGAAACAGATGTTGCTGCTCCAACAGGATTTTTTTGTTGAACCCCTGAGGTTTTGCTTAAAAATTTTCAACATTTGAGCCTAGACAAAGATTCTTCCTATTTTGAGACAATTTCTTCTAGCACAGACTTCCTAAGAAAACAATCATTTGAAAGATCCTCATATGCTTTTTTGTACGTTATTAAACCGAGATTCTACCATAAAATTAAGGAAGATAAAATAGTTTTATCCATTGCCAGGTTAGGTAAAGTTTTGCCTTGGAAAGTTCTGATGATCCAAACTGAGGTGACAACACGGCATCACAGGTGTTGAAGGAGCACAGAGCCGTCTTACTAGTTCCTGCGGTTTTGGGCAGGTCAATAGACCTCTTATGGGATAGAAGTCCTGGAAGTTTTGGGTTTTTAGCAAACATCTCAGCACCAGAACACGTTTAACTATTTTCAAATGGCATTGAATCCTAGAAAACTACAAAAATCACATGTCATTCAATTAGATCATTCTTATCCCAACCCTCGTTATTGGCCAGTTGCTTTGATGATGTGGATGGCATCTGGACGGGAAAAATGAATGATATAAGGAGCTTAATTTTGCAGTTATATTTACATGTCCACATTGGAATAGCAAGCAAAAACTAACTTTGTCGTGCACCAAACATTTATCCCAGTCAAACGTTGCAGAACAAATTCCGTGACGAAAAACCCTTTGGAATGTTTTTTTTTTTTAATTTTTCACTGTTCTCGAGAAATGCCCTTTCAAAGTTTGAAAATTTTCAAAACATCATTACCCATGCAAAAATTATGTAAGATAATGTTTATATGTTTTATTTACCGTGTATACATTATATCTAAAATCACTTGCCAGCTGTGTACAGTTTCCGTCTTGATATTAATTTATTTCAAGTAGACAATTTTGACATAAATCTTCCAGCTACGATGCAATTTTTCATCTGTCTTAAAATGAAGATTTAGAGAAAAAAATGACATGAAATAGGATTTGTCTAACATGGGTAATATTGGATAGATTTTTTTTTATTGATATTGCGTTTTCTGTTTACATGTTTTAACACCAACATATGGCAGACTGTTTAATTTTCTAGTCACCAGACCTTAAATACTCCAAATTCTCGTTGTTGGATTTTGGAATAGGGTGGCCCAGACTAAAATTTTCGGCACGTCAGCGCACTGA
This sequence comes from Holothuria glaberrima, assembly GCA_009936505.3. NCBI lineage: Eukaryota > Metazoa > Echinodermata > Holothuroidea > Aspidochirotida > Holothuriidae > Holothuria > Holothuria glaberrima. The sequence continues at coordinate 8,858 of WURT03059488.1, read as the reverse complement.
AAATATTTTCTTCTCCTTCCGTCTGAAAACTTGTCGCCTTTGTCTAGACTTTGGGTTACTACCCACCCCTGCACCCTAAATTGGGCATATGTTTCCTTCACACTCTTTGAAACTTTAAGGTAAGATGCAGTCACAATCTGTAGTAGTACGCACTGCTTTGATATTCGCAATTCAGGTATGGCTCTTTTCATTAAAGCCTAAGAAAATTTTATTAATACGGTGTTACTCTTATGCAGAATAACTGTCGTTTAAATTAAGCATCTTATGGAATATTTCTGCAAAATAGTGGAAAGTTAATTGTAAGAAAAACAGGAGAAAATTTGTTAGGTTTAGTTGATTTTTCAAATTCTCTTGTTTAGCAATTTTTGATGTGATTAAGTTGGTGAAAAACTGTTGTTTAAGAAATCCTATGTCATTTTCTTTATTACATGCTTGTCCCATCTTGCCGTAGACTGTTCCTCTCGAAATAATTTCAGGACTTATATCGTAGGCGTAGAAAGTCGTGGGAGGTATAGCTGGGGGATATGGGTTAGGCCCCTACTCAAAAATGTGGAGGCTAAAGTGTGCTTTCACTTTTCAAGGTACGAAAACTCATTTACCCACTCTGTGAAATTTATCAAACTTTTTTAGAGACAAACTAAATGTACTTTAAAGCATGCACAAAATTAAGTACAAATTTGCATTGTATGTAAGGACCCTAAAATATTTTTAATACCCCTTCCCGAAGTAGGTAGTCCAAAACGTAAACCCGGTCGTCATAGTTTCATAACTCATATGCACCTTCAATCAATGTCCAGAGAAACCAAGACATGATATGGGAGGTAAAAGAGGTAACACGCCCAATGCTCATAGCATCACGCAGACCAACAGTCTATCGATTTGATCCTGAGCGGGATTCTTAGTTTTACATTCATGACCTCTTTTAATAACTTTATAGTGGAAACCATTTCTCCAAAACGGACAATGCTGGTACTCAGGGCCGTCGCGACTGAGGGTGTGGAGGGGTGTCTCACCCCACCCGTCAAAGTTCGTCAGAGCGACGGTAGTCGGAAAATCTGAAATACCAGTTGGAATTTCTGATTCCTCAGTCTATCATATTTTTCCGACTGAGCCTTTGTCAACTTTGTATCTATTTTCCAACTAGATCAAGTGAGAATAACACCAAACATTATTTTCTTCACGTAAATTGGAATTAAAACTGTCCTTTGACATCTTAGTTAATGAAAAGTTTTCGGCGCGCTTCGGGCGCATACGTCACTGTTTACACTTCATCTCATTACCATTATTAAGGTAATTATACATGGAACTATTCCGATCACAACATTTTAGAAAAACAGAGATACATCTCCTAACATCTGTAGGGCCTCGCATCAACATGGGATCTTTCAATCTAATTTGTAGCATACTGTGGAATGTTGAAAGTACGTATTTGACGCTATATATTTTTCAAAAAGAAAAAAATGCCGAGCGCTTCGCGCGCAGCCATTATCGGTATAGATGGTGATTGTTAATACACTTTCGACCAAAAAGCAGTCCGAAATGCGCTTTTTAGTCCTTCATTCCTTTTGCTATACCAATCAGACTAAAAGCCATTCGTCTGGAGTTTTCGTTCAAAATTAATAAAAATCCGATAGATGTAAAAGTGCTTAGCGTCATACTCTATATTATCATTTGGATGACGAGTAATAAGCATTATGTCTTTGCCCAATTTTATATAATTGATACAGAACTTCCAGGTATCTGCCAGCCTAGGATACCCTTTTATAGTGCACAATAAAGGAAAGGAAAATCCTTGTAATAGTCCAAGAATGTTTCTGTTGACTCCACGCACGCATTTTTGCGAAAAAATTGTTCGAATAAAAGACAATAAGAAGCAAAAAAAAGTGGGGGTCTTCAGGAGGTTTGTTGACCTGTTCACCTAACCAGAAATTAGAATTCACTATAAGTTATCGACATTTTCCAGCCATATATGAGCAGCTCAAAAAATATCCCAAACATAGCACCATTTTGCATCTAGGCAACCTTAAATTAATAAAAATTTCTCAAAGGGGAGGGAAAACCCCTCCCTTAAGACCCCTCCCTAGGACGGCTCTTTACCTTGTGACAAAGGAAGGATCCCTACCGCTGCTGAATTCGCCAAATTATGAACATTTTTCAGCCATATGTGAGTCAGTGGCGGCGGACCCGGGAGGCTTGGGGGCCGAGCCCCCAATGAAAAAGTGAGGAGGATAAAGGTATCTTCAGCCCCCCTTCCCCTTATTTGCCAAATGCAGACATGAGATCCATATTTCAACGCTGGATACATGCAACTTAAAGCACTCGGGAAGTGCCGTTTCCGGCTGGAGGGTTTGTAAAGCCAAAAAATTTCTTGTCCGCTCCGCGCCAGCTGATGGTGGCGCTCCGCTTAGAAACATATACTAACATTTTTCATAGACTTTTTTTTCATTAATTGAGAAATTACAGACTTGAGATCCATATTTAAGGCTGGGTACACGCAGCTTAAATCACTCGGGAAGTGCCGTTTCCTGCCATCTGAGGGGTTTGTTTAGCCAAAAATTTTCTTGTACGCTCAGCACCAAAGATGGTGGCGCTCCGCTTAGATAGTCTTCCTGGCATTCAGTCCCCCGCCCCCCCAATAATTTTTCCGTTCCATCGCGCCTGATGTGAGCAGCTAAAAAAATGTCACAAAGATAGCACCATTTGGCATCTAAGCAACCTTACATTAACAAAAATTTCTAAAAGGGGAGGGAACACCCTCTCCTTAGAACCCTCCCCCAGGACGGCACCATTATGTAGTGACAAAGGAAGAATTCCCACTGATGTATACAAAAAACGCAGGGTGCGTAAAAAGTGCACTATACACGCTGCCGCTCGGTTGAAAAAAAAAAACATCCAGCCAGTCGGAATTTGGGACCTTCACACCCCCTAAACATATGACCCTAGCTAAGGCCCTGCTGGTACTATCTAACCAAATTCCGCTATCAGTCTGTTGGAGGCAGATGCGTCGCTAGAGCATTCTAAATAGGGATGCCCCACGTTTTGCCGACTAAAGGAAAGAAAGAACCGACAGAAAAAATGACGCTCGTAGCGCTAACCAAGTGCAAGCAGGGTCCAGGAGTCTGCCTCAGGGCTCCAGGTGGGCACAGAGGCAACACCCAGATGGGGCAGGGGGCGCAGACCCCAGGAAATTTTGGACCATTTTCAAAATTTTGAGCAGTTGAATGAAGCATTTAACTGTCTTCAGAGCCTTTAAAGGAAAAGAGCAAGTGGCCCCAAACTTTTTCGGAAACAGTAAAATCTTACAGATGTCCTCTTATTTCTTCACAAATCTCTTTCATGATTATCCAAACAAATGTATTTCATTATCAAGCTGTCAAGGTAAAATAAGTAAGTGTTCTTCATGAATTGAAGAGTTTAGTAACACAATCACCGTCAAATTACTAACACAGAGCCATTCATGAATTATATCGGGCACACTAATTCATACTGGGATGACTGCATGCATAAATGAGCAATAAATAGACCACTAAAATCAACATTTGAACACGCCTTTATAATTTTTAAATCGGCCTAACAGCTTGTCAAGTTGCCGAAGCTGGGAATTGGGAAAGGGGAGTAGGGAAAATTTTTCTTCATTTAAGGTGGCTTTGATGCAAAATGATGCTATCTTTGGCAAAGTTTTGAAATGATTATATGTTGATAAATTTTTTTATATCTGTAAGGTGTAAGGGAAGGGTATGGTATCTAAGCGAGAGGGATGAAACTCCTCCCCTTGAATAATCATCATTTAGAGAGAGCACACCAAAACTCGTACTTATTTAGCTCGTACTAGTTTTACTCATTTTGAATAAGCATCTAAGTGAACAGTTTTTAATAAAAAAGTAAAGTAAAAGTATCACAATTTTTTAGAGTATTAGTAAGGTGCATGTTTTCTCTGAAAACTGCACTTATAATGATCATTGAATAAGCTGTGCGATGAGTACAATACTTCAGCCCATGCACACTACGCTACAAATACTGCTCATGCTACTAGTCTGCCATGAAAGTCGCCTCATAATGCATGCCTGAGGAAGGATAAAAATGTTTCGGAAAATAGTTCTCGCCGGAATAATTCCGTGCATTTTAGTCCTAATCATGGTCACAAGGTATGCAGAGTAAACCGTGGCAATGTAGAATTGTTATTAAACCCGTAAACGTATCTTTGAAGAAAAAAACATTTTGAAAAAAAAACTTTGATATTTTGGAAAGGATATATGGTAGAAAATAATTAAAAAAGGTCCATCACTCAGTCGTAAACACACCTCTTCCTCCCCTCCCCCCCACCAGAAATTTATAGCTTAAAACGTCATTTGGGTTCATTTGTAAATAAAAAACAAACCCGCAAATTTTCAAAAATTTCAGGGGCATATGCCCTGTTCCTCTACCTTGCTCCATTTTTACTTCCAAACGTTGTGCATTGCATAAAATTTATTTCTAAGAAACTTTTGTCATTGCGATTCAACATCTACCAGCAACCACGGTAGGCCAGCGGGATTGTAACAAGCCTTGATACGATTTACTATCTCCCACTATTCAGCAGGATTCTTCTAAGGATTCAATGACTTGATTCAAGCTCAAATGGGGTGTCCGTACAATTCTCAACTTTTTTCTTTACTAATCTCTCCTTTTCCTCGCTTTTTGCCCGTCTTTCTTTCATTTTGCTGACTTACGTCGTCTCGCAGTGACACGATATTACACTGCCATGTAAAACTTTTGGCATGTCTGAGTAGCTAAATTGTTGTGCAGTTCCGCCAAACGAATATGTTTACGTTTCATTTTTTTTTTTTTTTGACGGGTTTTCTCAAATATTACCGCAAGCATTGTCTAAAGTGTACATAATTTCCAATTTCTCCTCCCTCAGCCCCACCCCACTAATAAAACACACGCTCGTGTGCGCGCTTTTTCTTTTGTCTTCCTTTTTTGCTTTTTCTCTCTCCTCCTTCTCTTCTCTCTTTCCTTTCCCTTCTTTCCCTTTTCTCTTTTCCTCTCCCATTTCCTCTTTTTCATCTCCCCCCTTCCTGCATTTTGTCGGCTGCTGCGCAATTTTGCCGACTGGATCCGTGAATGGGTGTCACACGTTGCCAGAAATGGCTCTTCACAGGTCTAGTAAGTTGCATCCGTTCATTTCGTTTCAGAAACGTTGAGTTAAAACAGATGAATTGGAAAGAAATATTCCAAAAGACTGTGTAGGTTCTGTTTTATCATTGTTTCACACGAGTGTGTAATTGAACGCAATCATAATTATTTTAATTATTCGAAGATCCAGGGTTTCGTAGGGCCTTTGCCTTGGTGAGATCCCAAGGGGTAGGGGGTAGTTTGTGACACTATCTAAACAAAGCACCAAGTGACGTGTCTGCAAATAGTTGACATTCGGACGGACCCTTCCGTTTTTACTTGTACCTTGGTGAAATGGTGGGGAAATGCCGAGGAGAGGGGTACATGGGAGGTCTGGCTTAGGTGCAAAAGTTTTCTATAATTGACAAAGCTTTGAAATGATTTTATAGTTATGAATTGTCTTTATTAAGTGATACTCTTCGTATTTTTTGGCTGGGCGTAAGGCAAGAGGGACTTTTTTTAAGAGAAGGGAGACGACACCCCATAGGGCTACTCCTTGATAAATGTTTGTCTATGTGATGTAGCTTGAATGCAAAATGGTGCTATTTTTGGTCAAGCTCGTAGAGCGTTGAATTGATTATATGTTTAAGAACCCTCATTATTAAGTACATTTTTCTATTTTGGTAGGGTATATTTGAAGAAATGTTGCTCTACAAGAGGAATGACACCTCTACTTTTTGAGAAATTGTTCTTGTTCTAGTTTTCCTGGGCTGGATCCAAAATGGTGTTATCTTTGTTAAAGTTTTGATGTGATTTTATTCTGAAATTTTAACTATTTACTGATTTTTTCGGCTGCGACATGGCACTCCTACGAGACTGATACCATACGCGGGCTTCTCTCTAGCGCTCTACGCAACTGGGGGAAGCCACCATGTCTCCCAGATGCAGGGGGATGACGTAGCTTTCATGAAGAAAACAAGATTTTATGTAAAGGGAAAATACATTCTCTTCAATTCGAATTAGTGTATTCAGCTATCCTATTTCATGAACGGATGTTGATAATCATGTGACAATATGTTTCTCACTGAATTGTGAAATTCACGTATAAAGCAACTCCTTCATTTTGAACATGCAATATTTATGTTTTAACATTTCATGAAAGATACTTGAAGCGAAATAAGAGGATAATTGTAAGATTTGGGTGCTGTTTCAAACTAAGTTTGCGACGATTGCTTATGCTCTTTAAATTCACAATTACTTACAAGCCGTTTTCGGTTGATAATAATAAAAGGTAATTACAGACTTATTATCTTATTCTTAGCCTGAGGAAAAGCTGTTGTATGCAAGCGTTCTATCTTGTTGAAGGAAAAGATTCATTAGTTACAAAAAAGAACCCACAAATGAACTTATCCACAGGGAGGGTCCAGTGACCTCCCCCCGGGAAAAATCTGGGAAACAGAACCCTGCATACGAGATTTACCAGCTGTTCGGGGCACTGAAATTATAATTTGGACAGATAATTTTCAACATTTCAGAATATTTTCTCAAGTACCTCAAGTTTCATTTACGTTTTGGAAATTACAGAGGGCAGTTGTCCCTCTGTATCTGGCAGGCTACGGCCCTGGTTTGGAATCTATTTGGATCCAGCCCTGGGGATGCCAATTTGTAATGTCATACATTTGCACGACCTGTTTACCTCAAGTTTTCAAGTACAGGGGCACTACATGTTAAGGTTGCTTCTATTCGTCGATCGTGCCTTCTTCATTATAGCTCCGATTAAAACAGTCAAAGCGTTGAAAACAAGGGAACCATTGCAAATGAACAACATATTTGGAGTTAATTCCTTTGCTTTAAACCGTCTCCTTATATTCTCATTTTGTATAGCTATAGACAAGAAGTACAAGTACGTTATTTTGAGTAAGTAAACTTGTGACATTTTGTAATAAATAAATACAACTAGAGTGGGAATCTTTGTATCTTTAAATTCTTGCCAAATCGATGAAGATGGGGAAAATGTCTTCGTGACAAAATTCGATAGGTCTATTTAAGATAAAGTGGCAGCACGAAGAGCCGTAGGTACACTTTTGAATGCGATGATCTCATCTTTTGAGGGTGTGGCAAAATATTTGTTGGTCTGTCATTTAAAGAAGAAAAGTAGAGGAGATGTTCCCCACACCTATATCCTCACACCACCGTCTTTTCCTCCTCCATTCATTGTCTGTGCTTCCATAACCGGTTTCCACATATGCAATGCATCACTGGATCCGAAATTCGGAGGGATATAATGGCAGTAAGGCAACTTTCCTCAAATTTTCATATTTCCTTAGCCCTTTCCAACTATATCTGAAGCGTATCCAAAATATATAGAGGTAGCCTTCAGTTCGGTTCCTGATTTAACAAAATATAAGCAAATTATACATATCTATATAGGCTATACATGCTATGAGGCATGTAAAAAGCCATGTTTGGCCCATGGATATTGTAAAGCCGTGAACCAGTTTTCAATACTTCTAGCTGCAAATTCCCACTTGTTTTATACTTTAATCCAGCATTACCGAATGTTAATGCCATCATTCGTAAAAACAGTCACGTCCAACAAAGCTCTCCCCATATAAAAGAGGTTTTCCATGAGAATTCTATCTTTACAGCCTATGGAAAATGTAAATCTCTTAAAGAGATGATAATGAGATCGAAACCACCCAATCAAAACACTGTAAGTAACACTGCTGAGGTGGGTTTCTACAAAAGTGATCTCACAAGATGAGACCTTTGCGTCAATTTTGTATTACAGGGTGCGTCTTTTTCTAGTTATGCCACGAAGGGAGGTTTATCAAATTAAGAGTTATGTATCATGTACAAGTAAATGTGTGATCTATTTAGCTACGTGTTTGAAATGCAATTTGCAATGTGTTGGACCTACAGCTACAAAATTTAAAACCAGCTTTAGAAATCATAAATCCCACCTTCTTAACAACCGAGGCAGATGCGAATTGGCAGTACATTTTAATTCTCAGATTAAATTATTATTATTAATGAGCAGATTTGCGCTTCATCAAATATTGATTCTGTTCTTACTAAAAGAGAGGGCTATTGACTTACCCAGTTACATACTTTATTTCCTTTAGGCCTAAATTAAAGAAAAGAATCCAATTCATACAAAAGAGTTAGTTTTCACTATTTCGTATTTCGCATTTAACATTGCCATTTAACAAGGAGGTTTCTCAGCTTTCCCAGCTCTTGTAGACATCTTTAAGTGTTCTTTTCCTCTTTTATCTCCTTTGTGTTGTTTTCTAAAGCTGGTTTGAGTATCTACTTTTTACTTGTGTTTTTAAGCTGTTTATCCGTCTTATCTTTTAAACTTTATTATGTAGCCAGGTTTTAGATGTGTTTTTGCTTTCGTCACGTTTTATTTGCTTATATCCCATTTAGAATGTTTTAAGTCTAAAGGTTTTACATTGAACGTTTTTAAACTTGCTCCATTCGATCTGAAGAAGGCTGATAAGATAGCCGAAAGCTACTCGATTTAAGGTGTACTGTTATCTCTGTGTGTTCAGTTGTAATTCTAGTATATATATATATATATATATATATATATATATACATATACATATACTAGAAGGTATGCGGGAGGTCGCTGGTTCGAATCCTGCTTGAGGCTAAGTTCTCCATTCACATATAAATATCCCCTTTCAGTATAAGGCTATGCCTATGTTAGAGGTAAATGGCCTAAGGTCTTCATGCGATTATTCTATACAGCATTGGTT
>WURT03059477.1:0-13908 GCA_009936505.3 Holothuria glaberrima | reverse complement strand
ATTCGAACCCATGCACATGTGAAACATTGGTGCACAGCAGCTGGAATAGACCACTCTGCCACTCGACGACCCAAAAAGAAGGCCTATCTGTACTTATTTAAAGCTTATATAGGTCCATTGTTCGGGCCACAATAGCCGTACCTCACGACAGACACAAGAGAACTGGCTAAGTTTAGCGAGATCAGTGAAATTCCCGATATTAACATAAAACCATGTATTCTACTTCTTAAGTTACTTGAAAAGGTTAAAATTAAAGGGTTTATGCTCTATTTAGCTGTAAGTAACGGATGACCAAGGAAGGGGTTAGCAAAGTGTACCGAAAATTTTAGGTTTTATTGCAGAAATGACCCTTTTGAAAGCCAAAATAAATAAACCAACATCGGCGTAGCCGGCAGGGTGGCGATCGGGGGGTGGCTCCCAAAATGGGTGAAAAGAGGACGAAGAAAAAAGAGAAAAAAATAGAAAAAAGGAGGAAGTAGAGGGAAGAGAGAGGGGTAGTAGTAGCACCCCTGGGGACCATAAAGGGGTGGGGAGGGGAATATAAAACCCAGGAAGTCAAACAAGGGATAGATTCTTGAGGGGTGTGGTTAGCAGTGTTTTAGCCAAACTCGCACAAAAAATCTGACAAGCAAATTCTACGCGGGTGTAAATAAAAAATATTTTTGTACAGTAAATTATTGTCACCAAGGTTTTTTGGTTCCTCATTAGGCCAGAAATCTATTCAACTATTGCACAATTTGCGATTTAATCACCTTTCAAATTCCAAAATTTTTCCAAAGGGGAGGAGGAACCCACTTCCCCAATTAAACCCTCCCCCAGGCCACAGACCAGTAAATGTCGCATTGCGAAAACGTCCTAGCTAAAACAGTGGTGGGTAGGTGCTAATTTTGAGCCAACCCTTCACCTCACCCCGCCGACACACTTTCCGAACAATGATGCCGTCACTGAGAGGGGGATGGGAGAAGAGGAACACGTTTGAATGTCCCATTCGGTATTCCCAAATTAGCCTTGGAACGATAATTACATTTACATCTTATATATCAGTCATCAGACATATAGGCCGAGTACGCTGGTATTCTACCCACCAAAAAGTTGGCCCAAACTTAGTTCTATAGAAAAATGGGAAAAAAAAATTCTCAAGAAGATTTCAGATGAAAAATTAAAATCATTACTTAAAAAATAGGAATTCCTGGAGATATATTCAATTCAAACCTAGCATCTAGCCCACCCTCCGTAAGCCAAAATTTTCCACCCCCTCCCCTTAGACCCCTCCTCAGCGGCGATCAGTCATCATTTCAACCACCCTCAAGATGAAATCCTGGCTACGCCCTTGTAAACTGACCATGGGTGGCGACAGAACTTTTCCGACAGGGGGCCGGGCCATGCAGCGACCCCAAGTTCCGACATCCCCTATGTCGAAGGGGTGATGAGAAGGGGATATGGAGGAGTCTAGGCCTAAATACTATCCCACAGCATTATTGCAGGGCATATTTTGCATAATACCACTTAATACCTCAAGAGCCGAGTTGCGCACTGATAGCACTCTTTTGAATCTGAATCGTGAAATTGCAGAGCGCCCGGAAATTTTTCGTAGGCTAGGTTACACAAAAAAAAAAAAAAAATATGAAATCATTAAGAAAAAAAAAACTGTAGGGTTGTAGACTTTGTCGGGCCCGGATAATATGCATTGTATCGAAACCACCTAGATTACTAGGTGAAATAGTCAAACTTTGCTCCGTGAGTCGCTCACCAACAGACCGTACCGCATGACACACACACTCACACACACACACACACACAAGAGAGAACAGCAACTAGGATTTGCGATATAGGGTGAAATTTACGACCTCTTCATAAACTATGTACTCTGCCTATACATGTTACTTGGTAAGGTGGACAGGACTTGTCCCATCTAGCCATGTAGAATGGAGCTATCGAATTAGAAACGCGTGGAGAGGCTCTTCAGCGCTCGTGACGACGCCTCGAAAATTTGGGGTTTTTATTAGAGAAATTGTCCCGGCTTGAGAGCAAAACGCACGAAACTGTAATAATTCCCCGGCGTGGGGGGGGGGGCTTCCCGACGGGGGGATGTTCCCTTGTCCTACCTGGCGCCATGGTCTGTTTACTTATTTTGGCTTACAACTTGAAGGGTCATTTCTAAGATAAAATCCAAAATTTTCGGCACGCTTTGCCCGCTTCCTCAATTTCGTGTTAGAAGTAATTTCAGTCATTCCTATGATACTTATAGCTAAACATAGTACAAACCCTTTCCACCTTTTCAAGTCACTAAATAAGTAGAATACATGGGTTTATGTAAATGTCAGGAATTTCATCTCAGTTCTCTGAACCTAGTTTTTAATGTTCTCTTGAGTCTGTCGTGCTGTACGGCTTCTGACTCGAGGAGAGACTCAAGTACAATGTAAGTTGTGCCCGATAGGGCCCAACTGCCCGGACAATTGGCTTACATAAGCTTTAAATAAGTACAGATTCCTTTTAGTGTATAAGGCTTACCCCCAAAAATTTCGCGCGCTTTGCAATTTCACTGTTTAGATTCTAGGAAAAAAAACATTAAATCAGAGGCGCTCGAGCGGAACTATGTTTCTCTAATAAATGCAAATTTTATGCAATATATGCCCCGCAATGGCATGGTAAAGTACACAGGCGGTTTTTTCAAACCCCCTCACAAACCCCTCGATGGCATCAGGCTATCGGGGCTTCGATTTGCCCCGTCGGGCAAATCCTGGCGTCACCCTTGAATCAGTCGTCAGGCTTAATTCCCTCAAATTTCTTCACATTTGTAGACTTCTAATTTGACCATCGCTCGGTGCGCCACCGCACATATCTTCATTCGTATATCGCATTATCATGAAAAATCTTGCCACAGTAGTACTGCCCCGGCAGTCCCCCCACCCAACTGTAGAAATCCTACTTCAAGGGATCGACATGTAAGCTCTCATGTTTGAGACATCAGCATGTCCAGGAAAACTGAGGAAACAAATTGCTGGTGTCTGGGCCGAGCGCGCCAGGCCATATCGATGATGTTCACCTCATAGTAACCCTCAGGGGGGCATGGCCCAATCCCCCCTGTATGGGGAGACAACCCCTCCCCTTTGAAAATATTTGAAAATTTAGGTGTCCTTACATGCAATCTGGTACCACATATGCTACCTTTTGAAGTAAAATTTGTTTTAAAAGATTACGTATATTTAGGATCTAAAAAAATTGGCATCCGTGAGGGGAGCATGGCCCAATGGCCACCCCTTGCGTACGCCAGTGTGTATAGCGACGACCGGTGTATAAAGATTCTCCTTCCACTAATGCCAATGTTCCCTCTCCTCTACAAAATTTTCCATATTCGCCAGAAATACTACGCTGCGCCAGATGTAAAAACTTTATTTGAACAGACAGATCCGTCCCTTATTTTGGGCTTTCTCAAGGAAAGTAAACTGTCTAGAAATTTTTGACTTGACTCCCGCATTTGCCTGGACCTTCTAGTGGAATTTGATCCCACCTTTTTCTAGTTTATTGTATCCAACATTACACCTTTTTCTCTTCTAGATGACACTATATAACACAATCGTGTTGGTGTGTCGTTAAATACCATCTAACTAACTCTACAAAATCTTGCAAATCAGGAATACAAGGATAATGATACCTCTCTGGCGCCCTCTAATAAGTCTTAACACCAGTGAGCGCTCTAATGATTGGGTTGGGGGGGGGGGTTCATGGAGAAAAGCCTGTGCTGGAGTATACTTTCGTGAAATAAATTAAATTTCGTCAGACTTGGTAAAATTTGAAATTCAATTAAAGTGACAGTTGGATGACCAAATAGGCCAACTGAAAAAGTCTAGTAAGCCCCAAAACTGGAAGCAGTAGTTCTTAAAAAAAGAATGTCTGCTGCTTCTTGGGGTTAGGCCAGTGCTTTTCTTGAAAAATACTCTTTTCGAAAATTGTGCAGAGGGACCTCCATTCCTCGTAGCATTCAACCTAAACTGGAATTAGTCCTACCTTCTCATCCAAGCAATTTGAAATAACAGTATTAAACTCTACCGTCTGACTGTTGGAAAATACTGCTTTTTCGTCGGTTTTGAGAAAATAGCCAATAAGTTAGTGTTGTTATTTTAGTAATTTTCTATTTGATTTGTAATAGAAAAAATTTAGACGGTAAAACATCTTTCATCCACCTCATACCACTTTCATGATAAATCAATAGTTTACAGCATACATTTTGGATTATTCTAAGGTTTGAGGGGGGCCGTGACATGTCATGACAGCTCTTAGAAGTTATCGGGTGCTATTGGCTGGGACCTTGTTTTGAAACGAATGGGACTTTGTAGTGTTTTGCTGTCAGAGGTCGGTGCATATACCATATACCAATATGTTATCGTTTTTTTGTACAATGGTAATTGAAAGTTCGAACTTTTAGAGCTTCTTTAAATGTAGCGTACTACTAATTCAAGGGATTTGCTTCCCGTCAAACACATAGGTAATACCACAAACGTGAGTATAAGATAGGCTTTAATAAACACTGAAGTAATTAGGCTTTTCTTCCTCAAAGATAAAAGTGAATCAAGCACTGCCTGCTGTCCGTCACACTGCCATCGTCCCCCAGGACGCCCCTGTACCCAACTGACACAAACAGCAACCGGGCTGCCTCATCTGTAGAATTACAGTGGCGCCGCCAGACTTTGGTGATTAGGGGGGCACCACCAATTTTTTGCTTAAATTGTCCTTTATTTTATGTGCCCTGCGTTTGTGCACAGCAATGGGGATCCTTCCTTTTTCACTATATAAAGGTGCTGTCCTGGGGGAGGGGTCTAAGGGGAGGGGGTGTGCCCCTCCCCTTTGAGAAATTTTTGTGAATTTAAGGTTGATTAGATGCAAAATGGTGCTATCTTTGTATATTTTTGGAGGTGATGTATATGACTGGAAATGCTTACAGTGGCTTTCAGACGGGTTGCCATGCAGTATGCTGTGTGATCGCCGGCCTGGGGAGGGGTCTTAGGGAAGGTGTCCCCCTCCCTTTTGAAAATTTTTGAAAAATTGGGTGTCCTTACATGCAATCTGGTGCCACATATGCTACCTTTCAAGTAAAATTTTCTGTTAAATTTTTTTTACCAATTTTAGGTACTAAAAAAAACCCGGTATCAGTGAGGGGGCCCTTGGCTCAATGGCCCCTAAATACGAGACATAATGGTCACGAGATGGAATGGAAACCGTGACGCAGTTCTAACAATTACCATAGATCCATCACTTGGTCGAAACACACCTCACCCTACCCCTTATCGAAATCTATAGCTTAAACGCTTTTGGGATCATTTTAAAATTTTCAGAAATTAGTTGGGTGCCCCCCGTGCCGGCGCCACTGGGTGGGGAAGGTATGGCAGAATGCATATCCCATTCGGGTAAAGGATATGCTAAGTTTTGGGCAACCATGCATAAAATGTTTTTGCTGAGTCTCCAATTGCTAAGCCGGCGTCTACATTTGTTCAAAACATCATAATACATTTGTCGGATGCTTACTGGCAAATGTTTGATCGTATGGAATGCTTTCCTAACTTACAGATTTGAACAAAATGAATAAATTGCCTTGATCAAACTTTTAACTGCATGCATGTTTCAATCTTCCAAACAATGGTCAAACATTAAAATAATGATGTTCATCATAAACACATGAATGATCATATAGGCGGGCTTTTTACTGTAAAGTAACTTTCTGCTTGCCAGTCCCAGATCCCCTGTTACGCAGTTCCGAGTTTGCTACATGGGCCTTGAATTGCAGTTATAATCAAGAATAGTTAAATCTGGTCAACGGAAGGATTATCTCTGAGCACGGATGGCAAGGTTGTTTATAGTCAGTCTATCTATTATTGTCATAGACCTATTAAATCGTTTCGCTTTACTGTTAAATCCCACTTACACAACACAGTCACATGTGACTTGCCTAAGATGGAGTGTCTTGACATGTTTCAGATGGTTTCTTTACCCTATATGCTTTGTCAGGTTCACGTGTTTCTCCTCGTGTAGTTGTAAAGGGTCAATGCATTGTCAATTTGTTCTACCAGCCTGAAGGAGTCGGCTGCTGTTGGTTATACAGTACTGACGAGCCTGGGTGCGTTGTTATGCTTATTCGTAAAGCCATAGAGCTAAACCAGAGTTTACAGCCTAAACTTTAAGATGTAGCCCACCGATGTATAACTATTGCTGGTCAACTTGCCGTTCTAGTCTATTCTGGCCTGCACTAACTCAATTTATCTCAACTTAGTTTCACGGTAAATCTCATCTCTTGATGGGGGGGGGGGGGTCATAAATCCTTTTGTAGTTACAGGTTTTTATCTGCAGTGGGAGTGAGGCAGCAAGATTCTTAAGAGGCAGGCTGGTAGACTTAATGGTCATCGGCGGCTACAAATCGGTATGCCCTTCCGTTTGCTTCTGTGGTTTACCAGCAGTGAGTCATTTGAGTAAATCGAGCCCCGATAAAAGAACAGACGGGTACGTGCGTTATCTTCCGCCGGGACCCCCAGTTTTCCTCCCAAGTGTGGATAATTATAGTTGCTACGATCAAAATCCGTTAGCCAGCTCACCAAGTCGGAACAGGGCGCAGGACAAACCAATTAACTACGGTAGGCTTATAGCCGACTTCATATTTTGCTTGTATATATAGGCCTATGCATAACGAGCCTAGCTACTGCTGTAACTCGCTAATTCTTATAACTGTATAAGGGCGCTTTAATCTCACCATAGTAAAATTCTTCCCCACTAAGTTCACTTCTAGGCTTCTAGCACCTCCTCCAATTTCAACAAAATGAAAATGTGTGGTCGGTGACATAAGGAAGGGTTTGCAAAGCGGAGTGTCACCATAAGTTGGCTCAGAGCGTATCAAAAAAAAAAAAAAAAAAAAAAAAAAAAATCCCCAAAAATGGTCTCCAGATTGCAGGAGATGGCACTTCACAGACCTTGTAAATACATTTAAACGTTCATCATTTTGAGATCTCATGCTGTGGAAATTTATTACACTTCCAACAGGAGGTTCCTTTTAATGTTTCGTTACCAGCATAATTCGAGGCGGGGGAATTTTTCTGCGAGATATAAGTAGCATCATTGGAGTCTGGGACCCATCGGGTTAGGGAGGGGGTCTCAGGGAAAGGGTGTGCTCCTCCTCTTGGAATATGTTTTTTTTTCTTATAGAAAAGGCTAAGATGTAAAATGATGCCAATATTATTATATTTAGACTAGAAATTACCATTTTCTGTGTCCAAAAATAAAATTTGTAAAATAAATAAGTATGTCTAGGCTTATGAGTGAAACGGACGGAATGTTGACTATTTTTAGTGATAGTTTTTTTTTTAGTTTTTAACGTTTCTTGGTCAGGAGGCCGATTGGGCTCATCGAAGAACAATGGCCAAAATTAACGAGTATTGCTTAATTGAACAATGTTATAAGCAGACGACGCATAAAAATCAGGAGGAAACAAAGGAAGTACACTATTTAAAAGTTTATTGACAGTAGTTCAAATCAAAATCTTGATTAGCGCTAACCATCGTCGGCAAAAACCTCTCATCAAGGCATATCTTAACAATGGCCTTTTGTTTTAGGATTACTTGAATATAAAAGGAGCAGATCACCATCTATTGGTTTAGGCAATGAATTGGTGTAGCTTGTTAATGTTAAGAATGAAGAGACTTTCCAATCAATTTTGAAACCTGGAAGGGGTTAAATCATTTTTGAGCATATGTATTTTCTGACAGATTTGGCTGTTTTGTATGCTTTCAACACCTCCCTACTAATTACACTGCAGGGTACATGAAGTGTGGGCACTAAAATATATGCCTACGTTGTACATATTTTGCAATCGTCTGCTACTGGACTGAAAAAAAATGCTGTAAAATACGAAGTGTTCTCAAAATTATTGCTTTGAAAAAAATTATTAGGTGAAATATTTTGCATATATTGGGGCATAGAAATAAATACACCACCACTGTAGCCAGTTTAGGTGTTGTCCGTGAGAGGTAAAAGGGATTTTACTAGTGGTAGCTCCCTGAACAAACTGCCCTTACACTGGAATTGATTGTAAAACTCGGTTTCAGACATTTTATTTAGGCTGTTTGTCTGTGATCTTTTGAAATGCGGTCAGGATATTACATAACCCATTCTTAAAAAAGGCCTGTTTTAAAAAGTCTATGTTTAGCTAAGTATGGATGCCGAACAAAGTCATCCACAAAGAAATTCTTTAAGTGTATCAGCGTGCTCCATCGTGTTCTTTTGTGTGTAAAGAAACATTTTGCACTCAACTACGTGTTACATATTTCAGTGTAACCACCCATCAATTTAAGAACATGAGGGCTATCAATGCTCATGTGTTCTAAAACGGATAGCAAAAGGGATGTGGGTCCCTCTGGCAAATTTTGATAATAAGCACTGTTATATACCGTATGCAATTTCCTGCTATCTGACTATCAAAAAAGTATACAAAAACATTGAAGAACAGCTTTGGGACAACCATAAAAAGTGGTAAGTGTTGCCGAAGGGGGGGGGGGGTGGAGCACAGAAATCCTTCTGGATCCGCGTCTGGAGGGAATCTATGTATGTAGGCCAAATAACTTCTTTTCTTATTTGTCATTTCTAATTTAATACGTAGATTTCTAAATCATGATATTTCAGGAGAAAGAATATCTAGAAAAAAGTTACAAAGCCGGGTTTATGAATGTCGCTCATGGAAATCTGAGAGGCATTTTTGGGCAAAAATATTGTTGGTACAATACGCGCCAACCGATGGGGACGTCAGCTCAGATAATATACGTCAAAATCATCTTCTTCACACCAACACACGTTTAAAAGTGGTTGACATTATTTTTAAAATGGATTTCATAAGCTTATTTCTGGTTCTGCCAGATCTGAGGTAGGGCTTTGACCAAATAAGCTTGTTAAACTTGTGATCATCTGTTTAGTGCGATTCTATATACCTCAAAAATTTCGGGGCTTAGTCTATATTCCACTAGGTGCGGCCCTGAACCCCAACAGGAGCGTCTCGATGGACCCCTGATCACCATGCCCTCTGGTGAAACGCTAATTTGCGCTTCACAGGGTCGTTTAGTTATGACAAAATGAGATCCAAACTTGGAGAAGTTCGAAATCTTTGGTCACGGATACGAGACTGTCTGCAGAGGCTAAATTTTCCCCAATGAAAAATGTAGTCGACCAACAAAAATAAGAATCTCTGCCTGATACTAGTTCATCACAGGTTTCATCAGACAAAGGATGCGTTTTCGATTGTTGAGGATACTTGCAAATCTAGGATTAAAAAAACATTAAAGACATTCAAGAAAAATTGAATGGTCCTGAATTGTTCCATTCGCATTTTGAATGTGTTGGATATTTCTCCATTTAAACTGGGATAAACTATTTAAAAGTTTAGAACCATTCCACTTGTCAACGATGACCATTCAAAACCATTTGGAATAAATTTTAAATCAGTTAGAACCATTCAAAACCAGTCAACTCCATTCAAAATTGAATGTGTTTGGGCAAAATTTGTATGTTTTTTTAATCCTAGGAAAAGTGTAAAATTTACACTTGGTCTACCATCTTTCATACACAAAAGGGAAACAGAACCACAATTTCGTGCGCGAAACCCGAAAAGTTTTTGGTTTCTCAATAACAAATGATCTTTGTAAGTAATGTACATGAAAAAATTGTGAGTACACTGAAAAACATCATGTTGATTAGTTGCAGGCAAAATAAATTCTTTGCTGTTTTTTTTAATAATTGTAAATCTGAATTGCTTGTGAGTTGCTTGTACATCTTTTTTATAAGTACCGGTAAGTGCTTACATTATACTGGAGTTTAAAAGTGGTGAAGTTGAGACTCTTTCCTTCAAAGAAAACAATTCAGGTTTTCAGTAGATGCACAAACCAAAGAAACCAAGATACGGCATACTCTCAACATATGGGTAAAAATTACAGGGGCCGACATTTCCTTCAATACCGCCATTGCGATCCCCCCCCCCCCCAACCAGTGATGACCTGCTGCGACGTAAGTTCCTTTCGCTTTCATTTTTATCAGTTATTCTTTGGTCGACATCGACTCTGAGATGCCTGTTTCTCAAATATTTTTAAAGCGTTTATGCATTTCAAGGAATTTTGAGCCAATACCTATACTGCTATAGGCACGGCTTCAGTGACCCCTAGACCCATCTATATAATAACTTCGCGCCAGTCACTAACTATACTTTAATTCCCATTACTTAAAAAATGATAATCAAATGGAGATACTACAGTAGTAACTTTAGCAACCATGCTTTGTTAGTTCACACCTGTCAAGTCAATATTTCTAGCAAATATAGGAAGCTGATTGCAAAAATGCCTTAGATTGTAGGACATGCCAAGCAATCACCCACCCCAATTAGCACGTGCAAATGTGTTTGGGAAAAAAGACTAATGATAAACTATTGGACAGTGGCATAGATTAAGGGAGAGGGGCTGACATCCCACAAAAATCTCGCACTCAGCACTCCCCACTAGAAAAATCTACAGTGGTGAAAATGTACCGGTTACGCATTTGAAGTCCCCCACGGAGCCCTCTCTCATGACTCAATGTAGGTAATAACAAATGTAATAACAAATGTAATATGCCAATAGTGATAAAATTGAACAAATCGATGTAGGAAGCAAGCAATGTAAGCATTAACAGTACCATGTCTTCCTAACGTAACGTGTCGCTAAATTAATTGTCTCAGGTTATAGTTAGGCCCATTGCCAGACGGCATGTTGAAGTGGGGAGACGGGAATGGGTTAAGGGAAGGGATAGATATGCTGAAATGTATTATGGCAATATTTGTTTTGCTGTCAAAAATTACAGGGAAGGGTCAAGATATCAAGGGCGCCCTCCCACCTTAATTGACATGTAAAGTGTCATTAGGCTTCTCAACATACCTAGAACTGTTTTAGCAATGAAGGAAAAAAAAATCCATGAATCGAATTATGTTTAAGAGGGGGGCGTTGTCGTTAGGAGCAAGTTTGAATAACCCAATGAGTAGTAGATTACACAATCTTTTATCTTCACTTGAACTTGAAAATTTTATATCGGCTTGGTTCAGATCTTGAGACTTGGTAACGGTTTTCATAAGTATTATCTTTTGGCATTTTTTTTTTGTCATGACCTGGTGCTGAGGGCTTTTCTTTGTCTCAGAGGCATAAGAAGCAGGCCCGTAGCCGAGGGAGGGGGCAAGGGGGCGAAAAATTTTTCGCCCCCGAGGGAAATTTCAAGTCGCCATTGACTTAATACATTTTTACACATTTGGCCCCCTGAACAATTTCTCGCCCCCGGAAGCCATTTCGCTCCTTCTACTGAGAACCTTGTCTGGCTACGGGCCTGCTCAGAAGCCGAGGCCAAAGCCGAAACACGGTCCTCAATGGAGTGTAAATTTACCGCGGCCGAAAGATCGTAGGAGGTCTGAGTCTAAAGCAGAGATCAAGATGGATTACGCGTCAAGAGATGCTAGGGAAGGATTTCTCACAGTATTGTGACAACATTGTCTGCCCGATTCTGCTATTGTGTTTTGCTAGAGCATGCAATAAATGGCTTTACAGGAATCAGATTGGGTCGTTATTATTCTCTTATTGCATGGCTCTTGTAAAGGGCTTACTATTCTCACGAAATCTATTCGAAATCAAAAGCTGTTGAATATTCAGAAGCCTTAACTACATGAGAAGGCTATTACAAGTTGTAACAAAGTAAATAAGAAAGGCACGCGCAATCCAACGTGTTCAGATCACTGTGGATCACACTGGAAGACATTTCAACCTTTACACCTTGAGAACCTTCTTCCTCTTTCGTTAGACTTTTGCCAAGCTGTTCAAACATTTGGAGAGTAAGGGCAATTTCAAAGTGAAGAAAGTCATGATGAGTTTGCAAAGTAACAGTCAATTCACTGAGCAGGCGGTCAGACTCGCTCTCTTAGGGCTGCCTTACATTCTATCAGTTACTGTTGTGTATCTCTTTTGGAGACTGTTCGTGCTCCGAGATGCAAAAGATGGACGACCGAAACATTTACGAGAACCTCCTGGACCTATCTCTCTGCCGATTATCGGTAACATACATCAGCTCGGATCCGAGCCGCATACGGCTTTCATTGCTTTGGCAAAAAAGTTTGGCGATGTCATGAAAATTAGAATTGGAAGTCGCCCTGTCATTGTTTTACACGGCAAAGAAGCGATACAACAAGCATTGGTGCGGCAGTCAGTCGACTTCGCAGGACGTCCCGATTTCTTTGGATTTAGGACAACGATATCGCTAGGTGGAGGATCGCTTGCATTTTCCAATTACGACGAAGGATGGAAGTTGCACCGTAAATTAGCTGACAATGCATTACGTCATTTTACTTCTGGCCGACAGTCGGTGGCTTTCGAACGACAGGTGACGTACGAGGCAACCGAACTTATAAAGTTTATTTTGGGTACACATGAATCAAAAGTCGTTGACCTGTCTCAAATATTAAAGTTCTCCGTGAGCAACGTAATATTCAACCTTCTCTTTGAGCGCCGTCATGGTTTAGAAGACGCCAAGCTAAAAGAAGTTGTTGATGGAAATGATTTGTTCATTAAGGAAATTTCAGGAAGTGATGTTGCTGACTTCATGCCGTGGTTAAGTCCCTTCATGCGACACAAAATGAAAGCATTTGAAAACCAAGTGAAGCTCTTTTTGAGTTTTCTTGCAGATTCTATTAAGGACCATATTGATAACTACAAAGAGGGCCGGGACACAGATATTCTGTACTATCTCATGACACTTTTAGATTCCATGGACAGTCAGCAACGTGAAAAAATTACCGACAAACAGATCCTGGCAACCGTCAATGACTTTTTCGGGGCTGGTCTCGAAACCGTAGCAACAACTCTGTCGTGGGTGTTTTTGTACGCGATATACTACCCCGAGCTACAGAAAGAAATTCAGGAAGAGATGGACGAAGTAGTTGGAAGGGACCGTCTCCCGACTCTGGCTGATCGAGGAAAGCTTCCGTTCACGGAAGCGTTTTTGGCCGAAGCAGCTCGCCATTCTTCCGTTGTCCCAACCACAATTCCACACATGACGACACGTGACACCGTTCTCGAAGGCGGCTTTAATTATTTCATTCCTAAGGATACCGTTGTCTTTGTAAACTTGTATTCGTTACAACATGACCCAAAGCAATGGGATAAGCCGGAAAAGTTTAATCCGAGGAGATTTTTGATTGAAGATGGCAATGGAATTAAGCTTGACAAATATAAGGTCGATTCGATGATGCGTTTTGGGGGCGGGCGTCGCAGGTGCATCGGCTCCGAGGTGGCGCAGATGGAGTTGTTCCTATTCTTCACTACATTGCTTCACCAGTGTGATCTTAGGAATGTAGAGGGCCAGAAACTGACCCTGGACGGTAAAGGGTCACTTTTAGTGATCAGAGCACACCCATACAAATTGGAAATTACCAGAAGGAGCTAAGAAATATAACACGCTGGGCCTTGATCGCGACTCAGTGTGGTTAAAAAATTGAAGGTTTTACCTGCAAATTATGCTTACGAGGGCCAGGGAGCAGGGCTCAAGATGTCGTAATAATGAAACAATTGGGGAGGCAACATCAAGCATTTTGTAATGTCTGTATTCTGTGGTTTGTTAAAATGTATTATATAGCCTTTCTTTTGTACATACGGAGTAATACTACAGTCATGTAAATATGCTAATCGAAGCAAAGTGCATTTCGTGACACCATTTACTCCATGCATGTTTGAAAAGTGTCAGTTTCCACGACAGTTGAATTTGCATGTGAAAGGCTTTATATTGAGTTATGAATGTATCATGTAGCCATACGCTGCAAACTTAAACGATATTATATTGCTAGAGAACGTACAGATAACGTCACGGCTCGGTTTCACT
>WURT03059455.1:0-32702 GCA_009936505.3 Holothuria glaberrima | reverse complement strand
CTGTTATTGATTTAATATAAAGATGCGTGAATACAATTTCGAGTCTGGCCCCTTACAGAGAAGCATTGATTAATCACAACTAGAATATAAAGAAAAGCATAAAGTAATGAATCTCCTGTTGGTCAAAAGATAGTGAGAGATGTATGTATTCTGTAGAAATCTGTTTCAAACGGTCAATCTCTCGTTTGCTGTCAGTTTGTAACTTTCAAATGTCAAGGCAACTTGATTTGTATAACAACTGAAAATAGCAATACTCTCATTGTAAGATGACGATTCCACAATATGCCGATTAAGTTTTACATGACATAGCGTCGGACAATAATTTAGTTTCCTTTTCATAAAATCGTAAGTGAAACTCGATTGAAAAGCCTCATAGGGGAACTAAAGGGAAATCTGAGAATAGAGTGACAACCTGGTCGACCACAAACACTGAAGTAGATATTCTTGGTAATTTGCCAGTTTGGAAAACCCAATAACCCATATAAATAATAGACAAAGGTCTATTAAGAGAATTTATTTGAGATTCTGTAGGTCATGAACTGATAAAGAGGATTACGCTAGGAATCGTGACATAAACAAAAGTTGAACAATGATTCAAGAGACAGTTCTTGTCGGGGAAGCATAACTCTCTATTATACGATCAATGGAAAAGATCTCTTTTAAACATTCACACGTGATGGCGTTTTTGAAGTAGATGTCATTCATTCGTTCGTTTGTCCTTTCGTTTGTTCGTTCGATCATTGGTTCATTCAGTTTTTTTTTTTGTTAATACATGCTGTGAAGTAAGACACAAAGGTATAATATGGATGTGTATAAAGGACGCTATAAATAAATGTTTATAGCAGCTAGCGACTGACAACACCACTTTACAACTTCCTACCATACCATAGGCGTAGGAAGGTGTTCGAGACTAGGGGGATGAAACTTGTTTCGAATCGTCGTCCTGGGGGAGGGGTCTAAGGGGACGGGTCTAAGGGGACGGGGTGTCCCTCTTCAGTTTGGGAAATTTTTGGATATTTAAGGGTTCTTAGATGCAATTTGGTGTATCATTTGGACAAATTTTAAGGTAATTTTCTGCAAATATTTAAGATTCCTTACAGAAGAGACCGATAAGGATTCCCTTTGGAAAATTTTTTGATATTTGAGAGTCCTTAGATGCAATTTGGTGCATCATTTTGGACAAAGTTAAGGGTAATTTACTGCAACTATTTGACATTTCTTACACAAGAGACAAATAAGGATTCCCTTTGGAAATTGTTTTGGTATTTGTGGGTCCTTAGATGCATATGGTGCATCATTTTGGACAAATGTTGAGGTAATTTACTGCAAAGTTTTGACATTTCTACTGAAGAAGCAAATAAAGGTAACCTTTGGAAATGTTTGGATATTTGAGGGTCCTTACATGCAATTGTGTTAAACTTTTTTGGACAAATGTTAAGGTTAATTACTGCAAATATTTGACATTCCTTGCAGAAGAGACCGATAAGAATTCCCTTTGGAAAATTTTTTGATATTTGAGAGTCCTTAGATGCAATTTTGGGCATCATTTTGGACAAAGTTTAGGGTAAATTACTGCACGTATTTGACATTTCTTACAAAAGAGACAAATACGGAGTTTTCGTCCTTGGAAAGTGGGGGACTGAAGCATGCTTCCGCCCCCACAAATTTCTCTGGGGCTGGTTTCCCCCAGTCCCGCTTCCTACGCCCTTGTTCCATACATAAAACCACTGGCGTACGTAGGATCTAGCTGAGAGCGCTCGAGAGGCATTGCCCAGGTTTAGACTAGGGAACATCCCTCCAAAATTTAGAACTGCATATGCTACGAATGAAGTACATACATTCTCAGAGGACTTTGAGGCTATCACAGCCCAACCCCCTCCCGGTACGGCAGTAAACCCCTATAAAATTGGTAAAGTAAGGAGAAAAAAAGAAACTATAAAAAAGGTTCTTAGCTACACTTCCGACGTAGTATCTGATCAGCAGGCAGGCATAGTTATTAAATGGTATAAGTTGCTTTGCTACCTGCAATTTATTGTAAAATCATCCAAACGCGGATCCAGAAATTCTGAGGAAGCACAAGATGGGATATCTCAAGTGCGCTAAAGGTGCACCAAGAGTGAGAAGCGCGAGTTTGCACGCGTGGATTCCTGGGTCCTGCGTTGGGTCCCCCTCAAGGGGTTCAGGGGAAGAACCCCGGTGGGCGAGTAGGGTGGCTCCATTTACTCTATAAAGAGATTAATGTTTCATGATTTATGAAATCTGCTGTGAATGTCTCAGTGCAGGTTACCATAAGGACACCTGGTGAGGCCCTTGGCAAATATGAGGTTATTTCAAAATTTGGGCTCCAGTGTTACGAGCAATAGGTATATTTAGGTAACTTAAAATGGTTTTTGTCATAACAAGTTTTTTAGATTTGTTGCCAAGTTCGTGTATGGGGCACGAACGGCAATAGTTGCGCACGAAGAGCTCAGAAATTTTTCCCTTTTAAAACCTTTTTCATTGCAAAATGTGAAGTCAGGTAGTACTTTGAGACACTTAAATTCCTTGACCAAAATGGTTCTATAAGGTAGATAAGTCTGATGGATTAAATGCTTTGCAATCTGTGAGAGAGCAGTACTTTACTTGAAATATGTTTATCTTTTCAAACTAGTAAGGGGGCAAAGACTTCCTCTTCTTCATAAGTTAGTTATATACTTTGCCCCTGTATAATCACGCCTATGTAGAGCAGCATTTTGTAACCATTAACTGTTCAATAAAATAAAAACATTTGAGATGGTCTTGAAGAAGACAATGGAAGAAATGAGCTTAAGGTGAAGGCGGTAAAATTTAGGTAGGCTGTGAAAGTTTTGTAACGGAAAAAAGTAAGATAAGCCAACCAGTTCATCTCTAGAGACATTTTACCCCATATCCTGTTAAAATTTATGCAAGAGTGAAGAATTGTTTATTGACAACCATAGATGCCACAGCTTATGTAAGGTCAACAAAATTAATATGTAGGGAAGATTTTAGTGTACCAATTTTAACAACAACAATAACCAAAGCAAACTAAAGATAGACGGAGAGGACCTCTCATGAAATGTACCGTACTGTCAGTTATTATTCAATGCATACTACTCATGCCTCTCCCCCTTTCTGGGTATTTGCTAACTGGTTCTCTGTGGAGAACCCGCTCACCTCTAGCAAATCCTGACGTCCCGCTATAAATGTAACGTAGGGGTAGCCATAGTACAGGCAGGCAGAAAGATTTTCTTATGAACGTAGTCATTAAGAAGCACCGGAGATACAACTAGGCTTTGGGAGTAAAATTTTTAAATGAAATTTGACATTTTCTATACATATTGCTATTTTGCTCTTTGTAAAATGACATTGTTTTAAGTACAATAGGACCAAGGGCATAGTAAGCAGGGGCGGGAAGGGGGGGCTGGCGCCCCAAGCGGAATTTTTGGGAGGCAGAAGTATGCTTCAGCCCCTCCACTTTCCAAGGAGGAAAACCCCTATATGTCTCTTCTGTAAGAAATGTCAAAAATTTGCAGAAATTAACCTTACATTTGTCCAAAATTATGCACCAAATTGCATCTAAGGACCCTCAAATATCCAAAAATTTCCAAAGGGGGAAGGGGACACCCCTTCCTTAGACCCCTCCCCCGGACGGAGATCCGAAACAAGGTTCAGGCCCCCAGTCTCGAACAGCTCCCTAAGCCTATGAGAAGGACTATGAGGTAAGTGTATAAATGAGGATTTTATGTTCATCCTCGGCACCTTCTTTAGCTAAATTTTAGTGGTGTTTGTTTTTATCTTTCTTGAAGTAAAAACTGCATCCTCTTTAATACCTCAGGTAAACCAGAGTAAATTTTTAAACACCCTTGGGGGTCTGTATCATGTCTGAAGTTCTTCTCGTTGTTCTATTTGCTGCCGGTATTTCATTCGTGTCGTTAATAACTGTCGCACTCATCTTCTTCTACGCCCTTCGAGTCATCAGAAGTTTGAGCATAGATCCTTGCAGCCTATCAGTACACTCTCAGCAGGGGAATACCCAGACAACTGTGTTACACAACATAACATCTTCGATACCAACTGCAGTGTACAGTCGAAAAATATACTGTGATCACCATTCCATATCGATTAAGACTGACGTTTATCCCCCAAATTACGAGGATGAATCTTTTGGAAGCCAAACAGCTTCCAAACACGGAAATGCTTTCTGCAATCCTTCTTATGAGCTTCAATTATTCCAGAATGAAAGTGTAACGCTCACTGTTTATCCTTCACCGGTTTCCGATCGACAAGACGACGTAATATGCACTAGTTATGAAAATGTCAAAACTAAAATGTATGAGAATCTGGCTCAAATAACTGAAAAAAGAAAGAAGCCATTGAATTATTAAGAGCAGAAAGTCTTTTTATTCAGCCGTCTTTTATTAAGCGTCCCTATTTTGTAGACGATTACATCTGTAATAATATTGCAATGATAGGATATAACACAGTTCAAGAAAGCATGTGAAATTCTTCTAAGCAGATAAAATTTACACATATACAATCAAAGTTAAAACAATAAAGAGAAAAATTATACGATGTTATATTTCAGCTATTTATACTATTATTTAAGTGATTCATAATTATCAGCAAAAATTGTGGAAAGTCAACTTTTTAAAGTTCTCAGTTTTGACTTTATAAACTTTGAAATGTTTTTAATGTATTTTCTATAATTAGTTGAAACTTTCTGCTTCAAAACACAAAGGTATTTTACATTATTTGATTTCACTTTTCTTACGGAAAACGTAAATAATTTATCCAGATACCTGCTTTTGATGGACAGCATCTAGTTTACTTTGTACTTTCTCAGTTGATACCTTATATTGGGTATAATCAAACAGTAAAAGTCGTATCAGAATTGAGACCTGAAAATACTAACCAGAGGTGTAACCAGACGGAAGGGGAGCCCTCCGTCGTGGAAGAAGGCTGAACCCCCTGTTTGGGAAAAATTTGAAATTCCCATCATGGAACCTTACTGAATTTGATGAAGTGTGTAACCTCTGACAGCAATCACTCCCTCAACCATTAAGTATTTTGCTCTCAAAGAGGACAGATTCTTCAATAAACCCCAAAATTGTCAAACGATCTTGAAAGTGAGCAAATTTTATTAAATTAAATCATCAAAGTTTATTTTTTAGTGAAAGCAAAAATTTTAACGTTGTCTCTTTCTGGCAATACGTCGCTGTTGTCTCCCCACCCCACCCCACCCCACCCCACCCCATCCGTCGGGCAAACCATGACACCGCCACTTGTATCCAAGAGGCAATTTCCGAAATTGTCTCCACAGGAGGAATCAGCGTTGTCCAAGAGATGGCATTATCCAAGTGATCAGTCTCTACCACCCTTACGGTACCGTAGGACACGGAGACAGGGGGCTACGGGCGCTTTAGCCCCCTCACTTTTTTCTGCCGTGGGCATTTTGTGCCGCCTCAAACAGCTTTTATATTCTTGAACATATTGGGCCGCTTCGATGATAAGACCCCCCCCCCACTTCAAAATGGGCTCCGCGGCCCCTGTTCTTTTGATCATTTACAAATAGTTAGCCAGTAGTATGTCGTTTTTCCTCTTCTTTCACTGAGTATAGAACTTAAACTGGATTGAAATGCAAGCAAAAAAGCGCCTAAGAGGATTATCGTCTGCTACACCGAAAATAGTACTAGGGTACTTTATCTATAACCCCATCATTGCCAGTCTTCAGAGGAAAAAGAAGTTATTGTATTTTTGACGCGTATTTCAGAATATCAATTTGGTGTATTTCATAAATTTTACTTTAATTTTATTTTGGTATTTCCAGAAACTTTCTATGATGAGCTAAAAATAAACCTTTTGTTACTTAAAGTTATTTGCATGATATCTCTTGTAAAGGGGTGCTAACCTGTTGTGATTTTTTTTATCAATTGAACAGTTACGGTTTCGAGTTTATCAAAATAAATAAATTCAAACCATGAAAACCTACCTAAAGTTATAGTTAGTGATCTTCTCTCAATGAAGAGGATATTAAAGTAGTAGCATAAATTAAATATTACGATGTGTCAACTTTCGAGAAACAGCGTCCTTGTTTAAGAAAAAACAAACCAAACTCAAGTGCCATATCCCTGAAAGCATGACAAAGGGTAATTCTACTTCACTTTTTCATTTCTCATGAGTTTCATTTCTCTTGTTTTGTTCATTGTTTTGTTTCCTTTTATCAGTTTTAGATCATTATTTGCGTTTTTGCTTTAACGGGGAGAGACTCGAAAAGTGGATACTTCTGGTTCCTCTTTCATTTGCATTCCAGTGATGGTATTTTACTTTCTAGTATGACACTGCTGAATTGTAGATACTTGCATAAATCCATTTAAGATTTTGCAAAGGAGGGAATAACCTGAAACTACACGTAATTGTTCGGGAGGCGGATTCCCCGAATGACCGAAATACCAAAGTTAAGTCGTCCGAGGGGAGTTGTGGAAGGGGGAGGGGAACGTCCGGGTGGAAATTGTCCAGAAGGAGTTGCCCAAGAGCCATTAGAATCAACGCTGGGTATATCATAAATAATTTTAGTACCCAGATAAGGTGAGTTGAGAGGAATTTCATGAATTGTGAGATGTGAATATATGAAATCTTGAGGCGCCCCTGGATTGTTATTGATAATGCAGGATACCTTGTTACAGTAAACTTCATTATTCGCACTACATGACCAGCGAGGAAACAGCTCCCCACATAATTATTGATATCATAACACCGTGAGTGAATGATAAATCGTGTCATGAACAGAAACATTAAAGACCTGTATACATTCATCATACTTGAAAAGTTATCAGTAGAACCGGAAAAATTAATACTGGATGATAGGCCTATATGGAAATGCAGAATGTTTACTTAATTAGACTCGTTGTTATAGTTTTTCGATTGATTTGTCATTGATATTATAAATTGATGGGAACTGAGAGTTGAATAAACGACAATGACGATGTGGAATTTCAGTTTTTTCTAATACTGCTTTTAATCGTGCTCTTCAATTACTGTAGTGTCTACCCCGAACACTGCCAGTTTTGAAGGTCTCAGTCGGAAAATACCGGTACTTTATATGTCGTGCTCTTTATGCGAAGACTTGCTTGAGTGACTTTGGAGTTATTTTACAATAGCGGATGAATATTAAGCGCACGGATTAACGAAAACCTTTACTATGGTTTAAGTAACTTTATAAACAAGTCCTTGATTCGACTGTGGAGGAACTATTCAGAAAGCTTGGTATTTCCATAACACCTACCAGTGCGAAAATTTAAACTTAATGTTCCAAAACTTTCCAAAAGTTTGGTGTTGTCGGAAAACGTTATCATTGGACTTTGTTATGGCACATAAATTAAATTAAAATGATGGAAGTGATCTTGGAAGTCGAGAACAACACACTTTAATTTGAACTGACAGGTATTCATCTTATCGCCAATCAGCCGATAAAAAACAATTTCTTGATTTTGTTGATTGAAGAGTTGAGGATTCAAAGTAAAAAGTTAGAAAATTAAGTTCACACATTTCACTTATGACGAAGATGTTGATATAATGAAAATCACAGCAAAGAACCTGGTTTTTCAACGGTAGAATGGTGCTTGTTTCTAGAGTAGGGAAGTGCCGTATAGGAAAGTCAATATTTCACTTTTTAAGAAAGTGAAACAGTTATGTAGGTATGTAATCTTCAGAAAAAAAACGTCCCACTACCTGTACTTTTCCTAAAATGTACTTCCATAACCAGTGTATGCTTCCTTTATGACCAAAGGACCAAGTGTTTAATAACATTATGTGGCTTAACTCCGTAAAGGTCTCCTTATTAACTGACATAATGCAGACCTTTAAAATATAGAAATCAATAGATGGCTAACTCATATAATGTTACTGGCGTAACTGAAAATAGTGGGGCATCAAAGTAAATTTTGTCATTTGTTCTCGCCCTACTTATAGTTTCCTGATCACATTGTGTGTGTGAAGCAGATGTTTATTTTCCTATCATAGGGTCATTTCCGAAATTCATCGTAGGGTTTTGTAACAAAATAATATACCAAGATTAGCCAATAATATAACAGTCGTTTCACTCAATGATGCGCAAAAGGATATGCTCGTGGGACCCAAACCCCTCCCAAATGGCTACCAGTTTAATTAAAATATTTGCCTACTTGATTAGTCTTACGCAAACAGTAATAAAACTTGGTGGTTTGGGAAAATTGCCAGTGTTAAAATACCATATTTCCACGCGTGAGGGTTATATCCTTCCAAAGTAAATACTTAGAACAACATATCTAAGTCGCTTCGTCCCAGGCTTGAGAAATGCCTTTTCCTGAGATCTTAAGGCGATTGGGCGGCGATCCTGGGGGGGGGGATGGGGGATATATCCTCTCATGAAAGTGGATTGGGGGATACTGTTAACTATATCCCCCCATGAAATCAACCAGGCAGATCCGGAAATCAGAAAACTTTTTCGAGACTTTTTACAATAGGCCTATTTATTTTTTTGACAGTTGACACAGTGTCACCTTGCAAAACCTGGAAAGGGCCATTTCCAGTGATCTTGGGGCATTTTTGGCAAAATTTTCTACGCTCAGCGCCAACTGATCGTTGCTCTCCGCTTAGATAGTGCCACTAACTATTTCCGGAAATCAGAACACTTAACCTTTTTCCAGACTTTTCACAATAGGCCTTTTTTAGGAAATACTTCTGACAGTTGTGGGTATCACGCACGTTGCAAAGCCTGAAAACGGCCATTTCCAGTGATCAGGGAGTATTTTGGGCCAAAATTTTCTGCGCTCCGCGTCAACTGTTCGTGACACTCCGCTTAGATAGTGCCACTGACTAGATCCGGAAATTAGAACACTTTACCCTTTTCTGGACTTTTTACAATATACTTGTTGTCATATTATCACGTTGCAAAGCGTGAAAAGGGCCATTTTCGGTTATCTGGGGGTATTTTTGACCAAAAGTTTCTTTGTACGCTCCACCCCAGCCGATCAGTGGCGGCGGAACCGGGGGGCTAAAGGTATGTTCAGCCCCTCAATATTTTCCAAGTGTAGAAGTGAGATCCATATGTCAAGGCTGGGTACATGCAGCTTAGAACACTTAGAACACTCGGGAAGTGTCGTTTCAGGCCATCTGAGGGGTTGTAAATCCAAAAATTTTCTTGTGCGCTCCGCGCCAACTGATGGTGGCGCTCCCTTTAGAAAAACGTATTACCATTTTTCATAGATTGATATTTTTTCATTAATTGAGAAATTACAGACATGAGATCCATATTTCAAGACTGGCTACATGCAGCTTAAATCACTCGGGAAGTGCCGTTTCCGGCCATCTGAATGGTTTGTAAAGCCAACAAATTTCTTGTACGCTCCGCGCTAACCGATTGTGGCGCTCCGCCTAGATAGTGTCATTGACAATATATTCCCCCCCCCCCCACACTTTCAAAGACGGATCGCCGCCCCTGATTGAAGGTACTATATCTTCTTTTTATGTTGCGTTGAAATCATGGTGACGGGCCGTCCGGATGGTGCATGTGTGAAAATTTAAATTCAAAGTCCCTTCTAACGAGAAATCCTCGGTGCTCAACTGAATAAACAGAGGATGAGCGTGTAGCGACAACAACCTCTAAACGAAATCAAAATACGATGTGTAACTTCTGTGTCTGTACACTCGCATATAAAATTCCCCATCATCGGACTTGGCATTCACTACACAGTTCAATGTGCTTGCATTAAATAACGATTTTAAGACCTCCTGCAGCCAACACCAAATGAAGTTGACTTAGTTTGCAGAGTCAAAGCTTCTTGAAATTTCGAAATTTGAAGGAGTATCTTTTCATTCAAAATCAGAAATAGAAACGGGGGTTGGTATTTCTTGTTCTTCCCATTTCCTCTTACATGTATGGTGAACCTCCGTTTCTCTTTCTGTAGAAGTTCGCTCTTAAAAACCGACGACAGCATGAGGGAAGCGTTCTCAAAAATGTCAGGACATAACCATCCACTAAAGTAACCATAGCCGAATAATTTTTACCCTCCTTAGTGCCAAATTCCCTTCTTTTATACAGAGACATAGGAAGCAGGGCTTTCCATAAGGGTATTTTAGTCAGAAGGAAGTTTGCCAGAACGGTTTACAGAGACATAGTATAAGGAAAGCCACTTTTTTCAGCCCTCTCATTGCATTTAACATTTCAAACTTTGAAATTTCATGTTTACACTTCAGGTTTAAACTAACTGTGGTAGATAGGTTCCACAAATAAAAGAAGATATAATGATACTTTTCGTGGCCGCGAGGAGCTCCCTTTGGAACCCACTGGGGTTTTATGGCGGAAGCCCTGGGGTAATGGAAACACTACCATGAGCATCGAGAATTGAGATGATCAGCTTTCCGGAGTGAGAGAGGGAAAAGGACACACGAACAACCAAAGGTGACGTGGGGTAAAAGCATATTGAAATGCTTCTTCTTTGTAAAAGTATTAAAATACACCAACCACTGGTAACGAGGGAGGGCACAGCGAGTCACAAATGTTCTTTTAAAACAAAAATTTACAATGAGAAGGATAAAATGCCTGTTGCTGTACCTAAGCAAGAGTACATTTCAACTGCATTTTGGAGTGAATAATACATCATCTTTCGCCTAACCAAAGAATGAAAGGTTCTCATGTACTTATAGACCTGCTCAACTTTGTGAGTAATGTTTTGGTTTTGTCCCTTGAGTCTTCTCCAGTGAGTCGAGGGGACTTTTGAAAACGTATACAACTGCCCTTTAGTTTGCAGAGAAATTGCAGACAGTAAAAACTGACATGTTTTTGTCAGTTTCCTTTGAAGTGGTATTTTCTTTGAAGTTTAGATAAGAGAAGTTGTCTCTTTCGGTTTATAAAATGGATGTTAAATGTAGACGCATGGTCAACGGAGTCCGGCATGGGTGGATCGAAAAGTACAACTAGTAGGATAATACGAGATAAAGAAAAGGAGAAAAAAAAAACAGAAAATCTTTGATAGTGATGGCAAGTGTAGTTGGTTTACTTCCTGCAAGTGTGATATTGTTCTAACATCTTAAGGAACCTTTTCAGCACGGTTCATAACGACACCATAACTGCTCATGAAATCTTTTATAATTATGTGATCGCTTTGCAATAGCCAATTATGAGGACCATGATGACGTAATGCCTGCTGCCCCTCTAAGGTATTGTTGTATCGATATTACAAGTAGACGAAATTACCGATACCCAATACGTTAGTTCTCAATATAGGCCGATACCTATCCGATACCAATATTTGGGAAATAAGCATTCTGCTTACTAATCATAGGTCATCGGGCACCACAACTAAATGTCGTTTCATCTTTATGGGGTAAAATATTGGACCTTGCATTAAAGAAAACTGTAATCGTGTCCCATCATCATGACATATAGAGGGATTTCATGTGACGTCACCTAGTAGCACAGGCCAAAACATTAACGCAGTTAGCGTATCTACAGCACACGCGCACGTCATAACCATCGATACGACTGTGACACAATGGAAGATTACCCTTCAAAACCAAAGAGGCGCGCATACTTGCCCTTCAAAACCAAAGGGACTCGCTATTACGTGACGTAGGTGAAACCCCTCTATAGGAAAATTTATATCGGGTAGGTGATATCGGAAGTTTAGGTAAATTTTACCGATACCGACAGTGGACGAAAATGGGGTATATACCGATACCGATGTGAACACCGATAATCGATCCAACACTACCTTCGCCAGAGGAAACGAAAGTAAATTGTGTTATATGTACCTTCCTGGCAACTGGAAATCATTAAAGAGATAATTAAAAGCACTTCATTGATATTGTAAAAAAATATAAAATGTAAAGTGACTACTCTGCATTTTAGAACAGGCAAGCTGATTACTATGACCGTGTACCGTCCAAATTGGTCAAAAGTAATGTAGAAAAGTAAAAGGAAAGCTGCTCATCAGTTAAGAGTCCAGTACACAGCCATCTTCATCAGAATGTCATGATACTTCAGTTTAGCCATGGAATTTCATTAAACGTTTTGGGAAAAAAGTTTGAGGAGGGGCTATTTTGGGATCTACAGAGCTTTTACTGCTCGTAATGTGAAATTTATCTAGGAGTGGCGGGGTAGGCATATTTCAAGCCCTTCTCAACATTTATCTGGACCGATTATGGCTGCTGCAGATCATTACCCAGTGCATTTGTACTCCTATATACCCTAAACTTATGACCTGAGAGACGCTCCAGAACGTTGGCGACACACACGGAAAGTTTGCAATACACTTTTTTCGAACAGTTGGGCAAATTAAAACTTTCACCCACAGTTTCACTGGTTGTTTACTTTAAACTGTTTTGATGTCATTGCTGGTTACAACTGGTTATAACTGTCATGAATTGTTTTGATATTACAAGTTCATTGAGGAACCAATTCCACGTGAGATCCTTTCATTATCAGGCTATGGAATACAATATATCCATCAAGTGCTTTGTACGCATGACGCTATAAAGAAAAAGAGTATGTGATTGCTTTTAAGTTAATAAGTCTTAGAAATGAAAGTAAAAGGTTATGCCTTTTGGGTTACCTTTTTGTACACATAAAGACAGTAAAGAGTTGAATGGATCCTTATGCTCACACAGTAAACTAGCAATGTCAATATAGCTGATCAGCTATCAAGTAAATTGTTGTTGAATTAAGCATTTCCAAGTGTTTTCACTTTTAATATTAACTTTACGTGTTTTATTAGATAGTCCAGACTTCTCAAGTAACAAGCCTGTTTGACAGTATCGTGACAAAAACATTTAATCAACGAATACAATTTACTGCAAACAATTTCATTAATGAATACTAAATTTACCCTCCCATCACCTTATTGGCGGGTGTGCGTGACGTCTTTCTCGCAGTAACTCAAAGGAACAAACGTGACGCCCGCGTTTTCTAATACTATGTAAGGACTCTATTCTCTTGGTCTTTGTGTGCAATTAGATCTAAATGCCGCTCCCACTCCTACGAATTTTTCAAGCGTAATATTCCATTACAAGGAGAGTGTCGTTAAAACAGATGGTTCAGTTATGAAAAGTTAGTTAGTTAGATGAGGTTTTACGGCTCAGTTTGTAACCAAATGGTTTAAGTCGGGCCGGCCACGGCCTTTTTTCCAGTTGTGGCTCACTGGCCTATGCAAAGGGAATAAAAAATACACCACCACATTGCAGGGTTACCTCGAAATTAAAAAACAATTTCAAAAACGTAGTACAGAAACAGTACGGAGAATAAAAAGGCAGTCAATCTGACGAGTAGAATTACACTTCATTCCAAATTGCTTTTATGTGTTTTAACTTCTTCACGGTGAAGGCGCTATTCAACAATGCCCAACCCAATTTCAACTCTGTAAAGGCAGTATTTCATCATTATATGTTTCCTGTTCAGAAGTAACCGGATACGTCAGTTTGCGCAATTAGTGGAAATTGCGCGCTAAATGCTGAAAATGACCGATTAGAAACAAACATATACCCGTATTTAGTAAAAATCTAGCCAAAGCCAGTAAACCAAAATCAGAAAAAAATCAAATTTATAGTACATTATATTACTTCTTAGAGAGTGGAGAGTTCATAAAGCGAGCAGTTTTAGCAACATGTGGTCACTGTTTCTGAAAGGAGAAGTATAAACGCCAAGGTCCAAGCACTAAGCTATCCTAAGCCCAGAGGAAGGCAAAATTATTCGCTTTTTAAGATAGCTTTTTTGTATGCAATGAAAAGTATGATGGACTGTAAACCCCTAGAGAAGAACATTCCTACCATTGATTGTATATTTTTGGTTTATCGACTTCATGTGAATCTAGCTCGTTTGTTATGGTATCTTTTTTATAGTGTAATCATGTGAAAATGAAAAATTTTGATTTCTGAACTCTTATTTCTGAGGTACTGATTTCACCAGTGTCGGAGCTACCATAGGCCTACAGTCAGGGGCTGGTCGCCCCTCCCCCTACCTCCCCGACGACTCAGATCGCCAGTCAGCGCCCTTTTTAAGGTTTATACAGTACTTTACTTTTGCACCATTGCTGACATAACTTCCAAACATTATATAATGTTATTTTACGCCCAGATAACAAAAAAACCAAACAGCGGCTATTATCTGTGCGATATTCTAATGAGCAGGGTTATCTTTCATGATCCAGGAGGTAGGTTTAGCCCAAACTTGTCTACACTCTATATACGCAAGTAGTAAGAGCAAGCTTCTTAGCAAGTAATCAATCAGGAGCCAGCATTGGGATGGCGTCATCGTTGCTAGGTAACGGTCAAGGTCAAGGTAAGTCATCTGGCATTGACTGTTAGGTCAGGGTCACGGTCATAACTGACGCGATAAGGTCAAGCTCACGGTCATATGAATGTAATATAAACATCATTCAGAAAATATTCTCTTGGAAAATTTTCGGCAGAGGGACGACTCGTACCCAAGCATTTGTCACTGATAAAATCCACGCTAATAGCCTCCTTCCAACGGAGAGCCTGTGTGGTAGAGTGCATATTTATTTTATAAAGACACCGGTCCCAACCGATCAATACTGACACAAAGGAGAGAAAACACCAGGCAAGAGGACTGTCTTGACAGACTTTTATTGACTCGTGGACACAAAATAATCAATATGAGTGATTCACAGAGATAACGGGGCTGTTGTACAGTGTACAGAGATACAGACGTTTATGTAGTTGGAGGCCTGCATAGTTTCTTTGCAAGAGTGTACCTTACGAGAAATTGAAACAACAACAACTTGGTTTATGTTCATGGTGCACTAAAAACCATGGTAGGCTACATTAATTAACTGCTTAATACAAAAAGTTGAATTGATGTATTTACGCTGACTGTCTTCGAGGACCAGTATGTAACAACAACAAACATTGTGAACTAACGAAGACTGCCCATTGCATGCCAGTTTCTGTGCGGAGTATCTTCCTGTAGTATCAAGAGTATGGAAAAAAAAGATGAAAATGTCCTTGAATGGAATGAAGCTGTACACATTTCTGGAAGATGACTGTTCCTAATTAATCCTTTCTTTAGAACGTCAAGATCATAAGAGCAATTGTTTCGGAACAAATAGTTTTTTTTATCGGTCTAACTGTCTCAGTTGATATGTGGCGAAAGTCTATGTACACAACAAAAAAACAGTGTCTTCATCAAGTTCTCTGTGATTTAAATGGAGTCGTCTCTTCGAGACTGGTACTAAGTGCTTCTTTCCGTCTTTTTCATATCATGTCACGAAGTAGGTCCTGAATGTCATTACCGGCACGGTACAACTGTTGCCATTCATCAGGGTTTAAGTAGAAACATTTTCCTGGCAGAGAACGACTCTTTCTTGATTTGGTCCGTTGTATACAAATATATATCCTGTGACCCATACGTTTCACGTTTACAGATGCAACTTGAAATGCTGTATATGGTTATTACTAAAAACCCCACAACCCACAACCTCGATGAATTATCTGACTTCTTATTAGACGGAAGAAGTCGGGGTCGTGTGGTTTTTAGAAATGCTATAAATGGTTATTACTAAATACCCCACAACCTCGATGAAATATCTGACTTCTTATTAGACGGAAGAAGTCGTGGGTCGTGGGTTTTAAGAAATGATATATATGGTTATTACTAAAAACCCCACAACTCACAACCTTGATGAATTTTTTGACTCCTTCACGTTATTAGACCGAAGAAGTCGTCATATTTTTTTTATAAATACTATATGTGGTTATTACTAAAACACCACAACTAACAACCTCAATGAATTATCTGACCTCTTATATCATGGTTATCAAGCTAAGACCTAAGACCCAACCAACTTCAAAACTAAGACCCCACCAACTACAAAACTAAGACCCCGCCAACTACAAAACTAAGACCTAACACCCTACAACTATAAAACTAAGACCCTAATAACTACAAAACTAAGACCTAAGACCCTACCAACTATAAAACTAAGATCCCACCAACAACAAAACTAAGACCTTAGACTCAACCAACAACAAAACTAAGACCCCACCAACTACAAAACAAAGACCCCACCAACTACAAAACTAAGACCCCACCAACTACAAAACTAAGACCTAAGACCCCACCAACTACAAAACTAAGGACCCACCAACTACAAAACTAAGACCTAAGACCCTACCAACTATAAAACTAAGACCCCACCAACTACAAAACTATTAGACCTAAGACCCTACAACCATAAAACTAAGACCTTACCAACTCCAAAACTAAGACCTAGGACCCTACCAACTATAAAACTAGGACCCCACCAACTACAAAGCTAAGACCTAAGACCCTACCAACTATAAAACTAAGACCTCACCAACGACAAAACTAAGACCTAAGACCCCATCGACTATAAAACTGAGACCCCACCAGCTACAAACCTAAGACCCTACCAGGTACGAAACCAAAATCCTACCAGTTAAACATCAACCCAAATCAACCCACCAAATACATGACTTGGATCATTAGAGAATTTGAAAGGACATAAAAGTGGTTAGTGTACTGTACACAGTACATTATGTGAAATGAAAGCCACTTGATAGAGGTGCTTCACCCAGTGGCGGAGGAAGGAAATTCGGTCAGAGGGGCGAGAATGGCCTGTAGGGGCGCTTCGAAGTAGTTAAATGCCTTCTGCCTCAATACGGTAAAGACCTGAAAAGGGTGCCTACGGTCGATTTGAGTCCGTCAGGGGCGACCGCCCCCTCTGACCATATGGCAGCTTCGTCACTGGCTTCACCAACTTTACTTGATCGCGCCGTCTTCGGTTTTGAAGAGTGTGTGTAAAAGTAAGAAGTAGATCTGTAAGACTAAGACCTGAAAGTAAAAGTGTCATTTAGTGTGAAATAAAAAAGTTGGTGCCATAAACTAATGCACCCTTTAGGCTTCACAATTTTTGAATACTAAACCTTAGAGTTGAGCTGCTCTTCGCAAAGTCATTATACTAGATGGCTAAAGCTTTATACCATACTACCTTGTTTATATGGTCTAGTCAGTATAGGCTAGTTTATACTTAATGCGGGGCCCGGGGCTGTCACACTAGAGAAATCATGACAATGATTCAAGTTAGGAGGCGACTGTCTATGCCGAGCATAAGGCTATACAGCTTTATAAGTTTTCATCTTATAGTGAAGGGCTGACGAACGCCCTGTGGAAAGGGTCTGAGGGGTCCCTGTCCCTCTTGGAAGATCGTTGAATATTTTATGATCCTATCAATGCAATTTTGTGCGACATTTAAAGCAAATTCAAAGGAAAATTAATGGCATGTTTTGAATTTTTAAACAAAGGGGACAAAACTTTTTTTCAGTGAGTTGTGGGGATGGAAGTACTGCATATACTTCATCCCCTCCCCAATTTTTGACCCCCAGTCCCACGCTTGTGATGCTAATGATTTCATAAAACGGCAATATCACCAGCTACAAAACTAAGACCTCAAACCTCACTAACTACAAAACTAAGACCCCACCAGCTACGAAGCTTATTTAAGACCCTACCAACAACAATTTTTTTGGTAAATGCTGCCTGAGTTTTTACATATTTTGCCCGCATTTCTTCAGATTTGGCACAAACATTGAGGTTGTCCTTTCTTTGTGGGGGTCGCACTTTATCCATCTGATTCTCCTCATATGCCTTTGCTGCTCAGAAGTTTGTATGTAGTAACTTCAAAAGTCTACAGTACAGGTATAGGGGTGGGGGAGGCGAAGTGAGATGACCCATTCACTGTCAGAAATCTTTTAAGTTCCTGTAAAATGCATTTTACATGTACTGGACATATAAAGAATTGATAACTTAGTAGGGTTTTTTTTTTCAAAAAATATTTACCTAGGGGGAAATAAAGAAGACTTCTCCTGCCGAATTTGTGTCATGAACAGATATTCTGCATCAAACATTTATAGCCATGTGAAATGATTATAACACTCCAAGATTTTTCTTTTAAATTCAGTATGATTACAGAACAAAGTCCTTCCTCTAAATATAATCACGTAAAACATAAAATAGTCCATGACTAAAATAATTATTTTAAATGAATGCCATTAGCTAGGGCATGCTTTTTTAAAGACGAATACATATTCCAAGACATTCGGACATCATCGAGTATTATCTCCATTTATTCCAGTATTCATGTAGTTAGTGATGCCAACAGATGATGGCAGTTTTTGGAAACCACGTGGGGGATGATATTACAAGTCCTACACCGATAACTTAAAAAATCGGACCTACGTGTGAATGTGCGCGTGAAGCGCTCGAAAAGTTGCCCTTCCCTGGCAGCACTTCCTCCTCTTGCGACACAGAGACGTGAAATTTGTGTAAAGTCTCACAAGTGAATAGAGCAAGTTTATGGTCATGATGGAACTTCTTGGGCTCCCCAAGCGTAGATGAAGAGCTGAGTGTTTTTTAGACGGTGAGGGGATCATACTGCCATGGGCTATCATGGGGCCTGGTGTGATTCAGCATAATTTTGGTGGGATCCAGACTGAAAGAAAATCCCCAAAATGTCTAAGACA
This sequence comes from Holothuria glaberrima, assembly GCA_009936505.3. NCBI lineage: Eukaryota > Metazoa > Echinodermata > Holothuroidea > Aspidochirotida > Holothuriidae > Holothuria > Holothuria glaberrima. The sequence continues at coordinate 14,168 of WURT03059455.1, read as the reverse complement.
TTAATACGATGGGAACACTAGCGTGGAGCATTGAGCCCCTCCAAATGACACTGAGTGAGTATACACCAAACTCTTCACAGGTCACAATTTAGTTCACAGTTCACAATTCAGTTCACAGTAATCATATCTTTGCTTTGAACAAAATTTCGCAATAACAGCTAGGAACAGGGTGTAATGTACAATCATCACGGGCGGAGAAGTGTTTTTGAATTTATTTGTGGTTTGAGTAATTCAAACGGTCATAAAGTCATCACTGTCATGTTACGCTCACAAAATTAGCTTTTTCCTATGAAAACCTATTGATCTCCGCTTCTGACTTTGGGAGTACACCTAGTTCGTGCCAGAAAAAGTTTACTGATGCGTTTGTTCTAATAATGTCCATAAGTGATACAACGTGGACTGTGAGGATTGCTTGCGAAAAGGGCCTTCATTTGGGGGTATACTTCATTGCGCAAAGGACAAACTGCATACACGCTCATCCATACTCTAAGGGTCAAGAGGGAACTGAATCAACATTTTGGAGTCAAAGTTCAACCAAATTTGGGTCAAATGAAACTCTTTGGGTCATCATTTCACCCAATAATTTTAGTCTTTTCCCTCCTGACCTTCTTTTAGGTCATACTGACCCAACATATTTACAGTGCAGGGGTGGTGCTTGGATTTTCTGACATGGGGGCCAAGCGACCAGATTGAGGGCCAGCCACTCTAAGCCCCGACAGATGCAATGGGTTGTCGAAAGGATGCCAAACTCAACTTGCGCGCCAAAAAGATTTCATATTTTTGTTTTCATTAAGAAAAGTTGGCAAATTTTGCCCGATACTTTTTACCTCTAAATTCCATTTGGGGGCAAGCGGAGGGAAAGACATTTGACTGGGGGCTCCCGCCCCACTGACCCCTCTTGGCACGCCACTGAAAGTTGGAAAAGTTTGGGTTTTTATTGAAGAATTTGCCCTACTTAAGGGCAAACAAAAAAAAATGATGGGGTGACTGCAGTACATTTTTTATCTTACCTATTAAAGGCATCCCGACGAATCTGAAAAATCTTTTTTCTTACAAAACATGTTTGCCACGATGGTTAGGCTGAAGAAAGAATCTTCCAAAAGAAAGGAAAAAGAGGTTAGAACAACGATGCTTTTTCATGTTTCTCTAGTATCACGAATACACGCAAGAGCAATATTTGTGGAAAATTGAATAATCCAATTTGTTTGAAATGGCGGGTGCTACCGATAGACAGAACTGAAGATGAAAGTGCGAGTAGCGCATAAAATGTTTTTTGAAGTTATGGAAAGATTTGTTACAGAATTTACTGCCTACGGGCCTGATAATGGGCCATGTGGAATACTTTCTGAGCATATCTATGTCCTCACCATTTTTAGCCTATATAAAGCTTTGGCGCAATTTTTGGGGGATAGGGAAACTAATTTGAGGGGCTGAATCCCCCTCCAGCCCCATAGAACCGCTCCTGCTTCATTGTGCAACATGTGAGGTGTAGTGCTACTCCACAAGCGTCGTCACGCAGCGCATTCAGCCTGTGCAGGATAAATGGTAGACAAAGTTATTAAAAATTGAATTTCAAGTGTTACTTGAAATTATAAATAATAAAACAAAAAAACAATAATAACTTGCATGAATTGCCTTGGGGGACAGACCACATGGTCTCACGGCCGGAGGTTCCCCATCCTTAGTTAAGAAAATTGAAAAAAAAAATGAAAATTCTTGCAAAACACTACTTTTGTCCCTGTGAGTTCTCTTATGCATTGCTTCTCTGTATTAAATTGAATACAGACTGGGTATGCCTTTAGATTTTTCAGCCGAATCATGCTTAATCAGACACAGACACAGCTTTGAATTAAAAAGATTATCGTATTTACGCCGGGTACGTGTCTTAAGAAGACAAGACTATAGTGACTATCGCGATCATCAGTGATTACGGCTTCAGTGATTTTACCAAATGAACAAATTTTCTATTCACCCTTTTAGGAAGTTAACATTTTTCATTGATACATGAAAATTCAGTGAAGCAAGCAAATGACACGGAGAAACTTACTTTTCCGGCAATCTTCTTAGGAAACATTTTTAGCAAAAGTAAGTTCTTGTTACTCAACGCGCCAACTGATGATGGCTCCCCCCTTTTAAACAGTGTGAAATTTTACAACTTTTCTTTATTACAAATTAGAATCTCCCCATTGAGTTAGCTGCATCTGAGCCTGAAAATAAATTGACGCCTCGCATATAGTAGTCGTTCGCATGACCTGTTGTCGAATGACACAGAAAACCTAGGTTGCATCTTGAAGTTACCACGAAATTCCCAAAACTCCCTGGTTTGGGAATCTACCAGCCCTGATACTTACCTCCTATTTACACATTTTAATCCCCACTTACCCGCAGTAAGTCGCTGGCAAGCTTTTAATAGCACAGTGGTTGAAGCAGATTACACACTTGACAATTATTGAGAAATTTTGCAATAGTATATGCACCTTCATAAACAATAAATATGCCATTTATGACATAGATGGGATGATTTTGTCCAAATTTAGAATTATTATTTATACCATCTAGAAAAACGTGTAATTATTGTTTTGAAGATTGAAGACCATGCTAAAGTTGCAAACATTTAGAGGGGCACTGGCCGTTCCCCTATGGCGAGCGATTTATAGGGGACAGTGGTTGACACGGGGGATGCCCTCGTGCCCCTGCCTGGCTACAAGCCCGGAGGTGAGGCTCATTATGGAAGTACTACCTGGGCTCATAATTGGAGATGAATCCCAAAAACATTTTTGTATGTCTTTTGAAGGATATTTTTACAAAAAATTTTTATAGTTTCGTAACCATCTGTGAAAGAAAATGAACAAAACAGATCCATCACTCAGTCAAAAACACACGGTGACACCTCGTCTGACCCGGACATGTCCTCTTTTTAGTGCTTCGGGCTGGCGTCCAGATAGATTTGTAAAATTGCCCACAATGTCTGGATTTCATATACTTCACACATGATCTGACAAGTTTTCCCTAATTTTGCTTTTCGGGCCAAATATTTTGAAAGCTTTGCTTGTCGTATTATAGGCCTGGCCAGTGGCGGATCCAGAAATTTGTTAAGGGGGCGACTATTGAGCTGTGTCCTGGGGGAGGCCTAGGGTGTAAGGGAGGGGTTGTCCACTCCACTTTGGAAAATTTTGTTTAATTATGTGTGCTCAGATGCGAAATGGTACAGTAATTGACAAATGCTTTGTCATATTTCAGGGTCTGAAATAGTACCACAAATTGGACAGTTGTACAGATTTTTTTCCCAAAAATCAGACAAAACTTTTCTTTTCTCATGTGGCATTTCCATCATAGGCCTACATCTCCAGAAATATGGTAATTTCTAGATATACCCTCTCAACAGGGGCGGATTCAGGAATTTTTCAGGGCGGGGGTCCGAATGTTGGATAATAAACTACCCTCGGATACAATCTGGTGCACACTGGCGTCCACAGGATTTCTCTCAAGGGGGGCCATGCAGTATGTTGTGTCATGGCCGGCCTGGGAGGGATCTAAGGGAGGTGTTCCCCCTCCGAAAATTTTTGAAAATTTAGTTGTCCTTACATGCAATCTGGTGCAACATATGCTACCTTTTGAAGTAAACTTTGTGTTAAAAATTTTACGTATTTTTCGGAACTAAAAAAAAAATCGGCATCAGTGAGGGGGACATGGCCCAAGAACTCCCCCCTCCCGTGTACGCCAGTGTTGGTGATTCAGTTCCTGGAATTCCCGATACTCCCTAAATTATTCTCTTTTCAGAAAATTTCCAGAACAGCACCAAAATTTGCCGAATTTCGGGTAATTTCGGGAAGAGTGGGAACACTGGCTATACACCTCTGCAGCTATTGAAACTACTCAGTTTCACGAAGACAATTCGTTGGCGCATGTTTTGAGCTATAATTCAAACTGGTTGAATGAACAACTCCTCAATTTGGATACTTTTTGGTCTCGAAATGAAGATTGTTAGGCACTTTTGGCCCAGTTTCTCCTAATGGAGAAAAAAATAGTTGAAACTTTTTTGGGTGGCCAAGGGGCAGGGCGGTCCGGACCCCCTGGACAACCCTGGATCCGTGCCTGCTCAAGTTTCCTTTTCTTCTTCCTTTTAAAATATAATTTAACCTCATTACAAAATTGTCCTTGTAAAAATGGGTGCCATAGTTGGTGGGGTGACTTATAGTCACCCAGTCACCACCCTCTGTATCCGCCCCTGTTGACCAAGTAATATGCTGATGCCGTGAATAGTGAATAAAAATAACTGTGCCCTACCTCGTATTTTTCACAAATAACAAGTACTATAGATTCCCATTACCTACATTCCACATTTGCAAGTTGTACTATACTTCACTTGTAGCCACCGCAAAATGCATCGCGCGGGACTACTTATACTGTTGTACAATGAGTAGGCCCTACGTCATTTGCTACCTCCGTTACCGTACATCACGGCCTGGCAGCCGCGTGTTCTGAGACGGGAGGCACGCACCACATGAGGTATATGATGTACAAAACTGTGCACAAAGTCACCCGTAGCATAGACATGCCCCAATTATTTGTACTACCTCTCTCTGGGAATCCCGGAAGAATATTTTTTTCCCAAGACGGTTCGGGGTAAATCATGCCAATAGACGAATCAGCTCCTTGGAAAATAGGCCACACCCATAATTCCAAAATGACAGATTTTTTACCCTTTTTTGTTGTTCTGACGGAGGATCATAAAAGAACAGGCCAAATATCCCTAAGCCACGTAACCCTAACCATACTTTAACCCTAACCTTGATTTAGAAACAAATTAAAACTATTTTGAAAAATCTATTTTCCCTGAACAGTCCTGGGAATAAAAAATTAGGCATCCCGGCACCGTGACGTCACGTTCCAGGTAGGGTGTCATGAGGGGGCATTCCACGAGACCGAAGGTGCGCGGGACCAAAAACGAGAAAAGGTCCACCGAAAATGTGAAAATAGGTTCGCGAGACTGAAAATGAGAAAAGGTTCCCGAGACCGAAAATGAGAAAAGGTCCGCGAGACCGACAACTTAAGAAAAAGTCCTCAGAAGTATCATTCCGCTGTACTGCTACACTACGCGTAAAGTAATGCCGGGGTTCACTCTGCTATTAACCTTTTACAAAGTGTGTTGCCCTTACAATACCACCCCACTGGTGTTAATCCTAATATACCCCCATTGTCCATTGAAAACCACTGATGGGACGGTTTATGTGAACGTGCGACATTGCAATAACAACATAACGAGTGATTTTTAGCCCATACCAGTATAGGTGTGAGCTATTGTGATGGGAAAAGTTGGACTGAACTTAAACTTGGTACATAAATCCGCCATAGTAAGAAGGTGTGCCCTATTGTTTTTGGTGGAGCACAAAGGTCATCTGAGGTCACCGGGGGTCAAACACTAAAAACCTTGTTAACATGATATCTCGAGTAAGAAAGTTGGATTTCATACGTAGTAGGTGGATGCGTATGGTGGGAAAAAGAATCCTAAATTAGTTTTGGTGGAAATCAAGGTCATCTGGAGTCACCGGAGGTAAATCTGAAAACCTTGTCTACACAATATCTCAGTGTAGGAAGGTTGAGATTTATACTTCATATGGTGTTGCATTAAATCCAGCAGAAAACCCGTGAGTTTTGTTGAATGTCAGCTGAAGTCGTTAGAAGCCAAAATTCCCAAGAATTATCAAGGTCAAATATGAACCCAAAACTGTATCATTCTAGCACATTAAGATCACATTCAACCAATTACTGAAAGAAAGGTACTTCTCGAAGAAATGCCGAGTATCTTGCTTTAGGCAGAATTATAACAGTTTTTATCCTAATTTCTGCCATTATGAAAATCCACGCCAAATACTGCTTTGTAACGATGTACAGCCTCAAAAATGACGGTCCAGTGTTTGCCAAGTTGAAACCAACGTCTGCATTACAGTGGAGATGGACTGCTTGTCATGGTAATACCATGAAATTGGTCACTTAACAAGTGTTGTAAGCACGTCTCATGTAGGCCTACCATACAGTAAGTTTTGTACGCAGTGATTGACTGAAGGTATAACTTTGAAGGTCATGTAGCGGTCCCTAGAGTCACAGGCAAACTTCTTATTGGCTAGTATTTTGTTTGTATGCTCATGGCTCAGTTCATTACATTCAGCAAGGGTACATAGTGCCCATTGGGCTATTGTTTTACAATATTGCGTATGTACGTAATAAGTAGTGGCCGTGCACAGTGGCGTAGCGAGAGATTAATTGGGTCACGCCCAGCCCCAGGCAAGAATAAATAAACCTAAATTTTACTTCCCAAGATTTTCGGTCTCGCGGATCTTCGGTCTCGTTACCCATATTTGATTTTTGGTCTGGTGAACCCTATTTGATTTTCGGTCTCGCGGACAGCTTCGGTCTCGCGGACCTTCGGTCTCGTGGACCTTCGATCTTGTGGGCTGTAACCGTCATGAGCGCCGGTCGAAACTATGTACGCCATGAATATGCCCAGTTGCGCTGAAGATACATAGTTTTTGACCCGAAGTCCAGAGCTCTGACCACTGCGTAATCCATGTTACAGTTAAATGAAATATGGCATCCCCTCCCCAAACAGAAAGTTGCTTGCAACTAACTGACCAAACATATTTAGGACTAACTCCATAGGTCCAAATACAGTTGATGACTGCACTTTGATTGACATTCATTCAAACAATACAGTTTCACTCTGGTTGGTCAACAATGAATCGTACAGTCAACTGAGTTTGACAATTTATCCCACACACTGTGTTTGACCAGGGAGTAATATTGCCTGGGGCAATTAATTAAAACTCAGTGCAGGTTAATGTGGCTGTCTAAGAGGTGTACAGTACTAAGACAGGACGTTCTGTTTGAATTAGAGGAGGAGCCTGAAGTTAACTTTGTTGGGAGAATTTTTAATGTCTGGGGTGAGAATAGAGTGTCTTTCAAGTAACTGACTTTTGTTAGGTCTTTTTAGGATTTGACTTTCAAAACCAAAACATACTTCATTCAAGAAAAGAAACTCTGGTCAAAGAATATTATTTTATTTCACCATTTTGCATCTAGAGTCTTTTAGACACCCTTGAAAACCAAAAAACTTCCAAAGGGGAAAGGGGACACCCCTCCCCTTACACCCATTGGGCAGGATGGCAACTCATGTCCTCCTTGCCAGAAAAAAGATATGGTAACTCTACTTCTTACCCCCTACAGAAATCTATGGATTAAACACCTTTTGTACTCATTAACAAAAAGGCCGAGGGGGGACTCAGCGTTTGGAAACTGATTGGGGAATGCATCCACCTCTCTCTCCACCTGTACCGGTGCTAGGTCTCTACCCTGAGGGTTGATCTTCAAACAGACAAAAGGTGTACAACTAGTGCCTACATTCTTTACACTTAATTTTGTGCTGTGCTTCAGACAGGGGATCATAATGATGTACTGTAACAGGTAGAGACTCTGTATCACTGAAGATGAGATGTTTCCTGAGTGAAATGTATAGTTTGACCAGGGAGCTATTAGAGTGGCATCTCCCTCGTATGATTAAACTGGATCCCATAAACCAGGCAGTCTGTTGCAACTCCCTGCAAAAACCATGGGAAGGGAAGTTTTATGATGCTCCTATAGACTAAAATTAAACACAATGTCTTCATGGACAAAGCTCCTTATTAAAACATTTACAAGAGGCACATCACAACCTCCAAAGCCAATTAAGTGGTAACAGATATGGTAAACTGCCAGTAGCTCCAAGGCTGAATTTCTGTGTGGACATTCAAGTGAAGGTCAGCAAATAATAACCATGACTGACCAGGGATCTCATGTGTTGGTGACATATTGAAGAGTAGGTACAGTGTTGTATACCTACATACGGCGTACATGATAGGAAATGGTTACTGTAGAAAAAATGAATCTAAGATCATGTGCAGCATATCATGTTGTACAGAAAATAAGGCCACATATATTACATAGCGTTCTGATCGAGTCACAGCCACTTCCTCATTCTCCCCTAGATACCAATTAGTGATATTGCCATGGTATGAAATCATTAGCATTGCAAGCGTGGGACTTGAGACACGGTCGGTAAAAATTGTGGAGGGAATGAAGTATGATTAATACGTACATCCCCACAAATCAAGGGCGAAAAGCTTTGCTCTCTGTAAAATAATTCAAAAACATGGCATTAATTTTCCTTCGAGTTTGCTTTAAATGTCGCACAAAATTGCATGGAAGGGATCATAAAATATTCAACGATCTTCCAAAGTCTGGGACAGGGACCCCTTCCCCTGGGCTTTCATTACCCCTTCTCTTTTAGATGAGAACTTGTAAAGCTGTCTATTCCTATGCTTGGCACAGACAGTCGCTCCTAACTTGAATCATTGTCATGATTTCTCTAGTGTGACAGCCCCGGGCCCCGCATTAAGTATAAACGAGCCTATTCTGACTAGACCATGTAAACAAGGTAGTACGGTATAAAGCTTTAGCCGTGCAGTATACAGTATATGACTTTGGGAGAAGCAGGTCTAATTAGGTCTCAGTTCTTACTTCTACACACCCTTCAAAACCAAAAAGAGCACGATACGGTAAGGTTGGTGAAGCACCTCTATCAGGTGAATTTCATTTCACATACTGTACTGTTTACAGTACACTAACCATTTTTATGTCCTTTCCAATTCTCTGACGATCCTTAAGTCATGTATTTGGTGGATTTTTGGTTTTTCATGTGACTGGTAGATCTTGGTTTTGTAGTTGGTAGGGTCTTATTTTTGTAGTAGTCGGGTATTAGGTCTTAGTTTTATTAGCTGGTGGGGTCTTAGTTTTACAGTTGGTGGGGTCTTAGGTCTTAGTTTTGTAGTTAGTGGGGTCTTAGTTTTATAGTTGGTGTGGTCTTAGGTCTTAGTTTTGTAGCTGGCGGGGTCTAATTAGGTCTTAGGTCTTAGTTTTGTTGACACCCGTAAGTTTGGATAACTTTCTCAAACTGGTTTTAAGGACATGTTTTGACAATTCGGTGGCAGCCAAACTCGAGCATTATTTTGATGTTCACTTTCGAGCACATCGTCAGCTTAGTTTAACACCTAACTCAAGATTGTGGTTGTAGGCCTAATGAGTTTAGTTTTAATTCCTGAATCCTATTTATTCTCTAGAATGTTCCACAGCTCAATTCTAGTTGATTTCTGCCTTAAATATAATGCTTTCATCACGGTAGCACAAGAGAATACTTAATTTTCAATACACCCATGCAACACAACTTCTTCTCTACTAAGAAGTAAGATACTGTGGGTTGTGGGGATTTTAGAAACAACCATATAAAGCACTTCTAAAAGCACCACAACACAGGACTTCTTTCCTAATAAGAAGTCAGATATTCATCGAGGTTGTGGGTTATGGGGGTTTAAGTAATAACCATGTATAGTATTTCTAACTCCCCCCCCCCCACCCACGACTTCTTCAGTCTAATAAGAAGTCAGATAATTCATCAAGGTTGTGGGTTGTGGGTTGTGGGTTTTTTAGTAATAACCATTTAAAGCATTTCTAAAAACCCCACGACCCACGACTTCTTCAGTCTAATAAGAAGTCAGATAATTCATCGAGGTTGTGGGTTGTGGGGTTTTTAGTAATAACCATATATAGCATTTCTAAAACCCCCACAACCCACAACCTTCTGTCAAGAAAGGATGTCTACAAGGTCGTGTGTTGTGGGTTGTGGGTCGTGGGGGTTGTGGGGGTTTTAGAACTAACCGTCGCAGGAGTATTCATGATCAAGGTACTTACCCATAGGCGTAGGAAGCTGTTCGAGACTGGGGAGATGAACCTTTTTCCGTCCTGGGGGAGGGGTCTCCCCCTCCCGTTTGGAAAATTTTTGGATATTTGAGGGTCCTTAGATGCAATTTGGTGTATCATTTTGGGCAAATTTTAAGGGTAAATTTCGGCAAATATTTGACATATCTTACAGAGGAGTTCTTGTGGACAAATTTTGTTCAGTTGACAGAGTTCTTGTGGACAAATGTTTGTTCAGTGGACAAATTTTAAGGTTAGTTACTGCAAAATTTTGCATTTCTTACAGAAGACACAAATAAAGGGTTTTCGTCCTTGGAAAGCGGGGGAGCTAAAGCTTACTTCTGCCCCAAAAATTTCGCTGGGGGCTGGAGCCCCAGCCCCCGCTTCCTACGCCCTTGTACTTAGCTGAAACAGGCGCATGAGTATCCTTGGTCATGACGACGGAGCTCGCTGGCGGAGTCTGTACTTTTCAGCCAGTCTAGAACTGGACTTCGCACGCTGGGTCGTTTGGTTGGTCATATTGAGTTGAGTTGTTCCTTGAGATCGTAGCTCCTTAAGGGAGCAGAACTCCTTCGAGAGTATGTTTTTGGTTTTTTGCCCCTTGGCCCTTCGCCAGAGAGTCGAGGGGACTTTTAAAAAAGCATCTCCTGTAGGGCGGGTTTAGTCACATAATGTCAATGACAGCTTCACAATGAATGCATAAAGTCAATTGCTCTATATGTCTTATTACAACAGGCTATGAAGTCACTCACATGGGCTGAGAGACCCGAGGCGAACGTTCATCTATGAATTAAGTAGCGTTTACTATCACCATGGGCCCAGGAACCTGTTCTCGCTTGGTGTAGGTGGGATGAGGCTGAACAGACTTCCGTCCTGGGTGAGGCTTGTAATTAAAGGGAGTTTTCTCTTTGGGAATTTTTTTAATATCTAAGGGTCCTAAAATGCATTTTGGTATGTTGGGAAAATTTTAAGGAAAATTATTACAAATGTTTGACATTTTCCTCAGAGGGAACAAATAAGGGGGTTTACGTCCTTGAATGGAAGGAGTGTGAAAGCATACTTTGAATGATTCGGAACATATTGATAGCAAAGTTGCTCTCCATTCACCTTATGTCTCTATACTGGATTAGAACATGGGTATTTGACCGATCAGAGGTCAGCATTCTCAAAACGTATTTGTGAATTCAACCTAAGACTACTTGCAAAAGCTCATATTTAGCACTGGGTTTATGAAGATAAATGATAGAAGAGTTAGCATATCTTTGTCAGGAACGGATGGAATCTTCCAAGGCTTATTTGCAGACTATTTGCTCCCCAACAACGTCGCCCTTTGAATCGCTCAGAGCAAAGACTCTCACAGTCTAAACTTTGACAAAGTCTCCCTGAGTTGAGTTTATTCCTATAACCAGAATGCGAAAATTCATTGATGTTTCGATGATGTGTGTTTCATTCCAAAAATGCCATGTTATCTCATTTCTTCAGCCACTACTGTATCTTAACATCTTGCAAAAATACACTTTTTGAGTTCAAATTTGATCTTGGAAATTTTGGGGAAATTTTGCGTTTTGACCTTTGGAAACTCCAGAGGACTATCTTGTGACTTCTTAAAAAATTTTGGTTTTTGACAAAGACCCAGATGACGGTCTTGGAAAAATTTGCTTTTTGACCACTAGTAACCCCAGATAACGATCTTGGGAATTCTTGGAAATGTTTGCTTTTTTAACCTGTGGTGAACAGATAAAGATCTTGCTTTTCAGAGTTTGGTCCCCGGTGATTCCAAATGCCCTTTGACCCTTGCCAAAAACAACAGAATTCTTTCTCTAACCATAAGGCATGTAGATACTAATTATGAAGTTTATCCAAGCTTTCTATCTTAAGATACCGTGTTAAAAAGGTTTTCAGAGTTTGACCCCGTGACCCAGACGACCTTTGACCCCACCAAAAACAAAAGGGTTTTTTCTCTAAAAATGGGGCAACTATGTACCAAGTTTGAGAATTGTCAGTTTCCCTTCTTGAGATATCGTGTTAACAAGGTTTTTCAGAGTTTGACTCCCGTGACCCCAGATGACCTTTGACCCCCGCCAAAAACAATAGCGTTCTTTCTCTTACCATAATGCATCTGCATACTAAGTATGAAATGCATGCAAGCTTTCTACTTCAAGATATTGTGTTGACAAGGTTCTCAGAGTTTAACCCCGTGACCCCAGACGACCTTTGACCGCCACAAACACAATAGGGATCTTCGTCTTAATATGAGGCATCCATATACCAAGTATGAAAATTGTCGGAGTTTCCCCTCTGAGATGTTGTGTTAACGAGCTAAGTTAGAGGAGATTTTACGGCCCAGTTTCTAACCAATTGGTTTAAGTCGACCCGGCCAAGGCCTTTTTTCCAGTTGTGGCTCACTGGCTTGTTTTCCCTACTCCATTGCTTATGCTGAGCACCAAGCACAATGGCAGTAGGTTCCAGGTTAACGAGCTAAGCGTCACAAACACACACACATACCACACATACATACTACATACACACAAACACACACATACGCAATCATGACCGCATAAGTTCCTCTTTCATCGAAACCGAAAATTGTCTGAGATACATTCAAGGATGGCGATGGGATTAATAACTTTTGCAGGCTTGTATGGAAAATTGACAAGTAGGTCTATGGTATGGTTATATAAAGATTTTACGTTGTTAGAATTGTTAGACATGACCATTTTGAACTTTTGGTTCAGTATTAATATATTCTTCTAAGTCAATCTGAAGCAGAAACATGTATGGCAGACTTAGATGAATATGTCTGAGAGCTGAAAAGTTGGTCACTTAAGTTATGTGTCCCTTCGGAGTCTAAAGTTCCTAAACTGCATTCGATGTTTAAGTATTATCCTGGCCACTGGACTCGAATAGGCTACAGCATTTACAATAAAAACTCTTCGTAATAACTAGCCTACAGGTGTTTAGATGTACTTTTGTGATCTCGATACTTTTGTAGTGTTACATTATTCGAAGCAGTTGAACCTACAGGGGTTACTTTGTCGACTGGCCACTTAATAACAGCCTGCCTACTTTGTAAAGAACAAATTGGTACCAGGGAGCTGTTAGTAATTTGACGACTTCGCTAGGGGAAACTTGTCTGGTATTCCTGTCAAGTTCATATGAGTGTGTGCATTCTGTGCAACGTTTTGTCTTCGACACAATAGGGACACTAAGACAAGCCCATAGATAGATAATGTATTGAAGGGGGGCTAGATGGCTTCTAGGGTGGTTCAAAATACTTTTCTGTAGGAGAAATGTGTAAAAATGCATTAAGGCAATGATAACTTACCCCCTCCCCCATTAGCCATAGCTACGGGCTTGCACTAAAGACTACAAATACACTCTCAGTAGGTAATCTACAATTTCTGACTTTAGCTAGAATTTCTGTCAGATTTGGCAATTTTAGTCATCCCAGACATTTTCAGTTCTCCCAACTGTGCAACTTGTAGCTCCTCCCTTAACTTATAAAGCTCCTCCTTGGGCAGAAGCACAGCTGTTTTTATCACTTCACATCATGTCCTGTAAGCAAACAAGGCTATAATTTGTAATCCAAACACTCTCTCTGCATTGTGTGGAATGTGAGCTACTCTGCACGTTTTGAATTTTCAAACTTTGATGTCAATCAAAGATCAGTCACCAACTGAGAATTTTGAAACCCCACACCAAAAATATACTTAAGGGTGATGACTGACTGTCTTTAAGCTGTTAGGTTACGTTTTAAATTAAAGTGTTCATCCAGGGAGCAGCTATCAAGTAGCAGCTCGATTCCTGGTTCATCTAGTCAAATAATGACTTAATACATTATCGAAACAACCATGCATGCACTGTTAAATATCAGGTATGAAAGCTTTCACTTTCTTTAAAACAAATGAAAGCCCTACACTTATTACGTACAATTACATAGGCTACGTAATGCTAGTACGACAACATATGACTATCTTTGCTAATGGAAACAGGGTGTGTGTTAAATGGCTAAGAATTGCAAGTTGCAGATAACGGCAAATCTACTATGTGGCATCCGTTGTATCACACTAGGAAGATAAACGTATGAGTGAGTATCTTAATCTTGTTATAAAGTAGCTTGTAGTTAAGTTATATTCAACAAAACACAAAGAAATCTCCGAGAATTTTAGAATACTTGTATATACATTGCACATAACGTGTCACGGCTGGTCACACTGGTTAAGTTGGTGTTCGTGTTTCTCACTTGAGACAAAACCTGTGTGATATTCATAGGTGTAGGGAGTTTTTCTCGACTGTAGGGGGTCTGAACATTGTGTCGGACCATCGTCTGGGGGCATTGGCGTAGCCAGCGGGGGGGGGGCAGGGGCGGGAGCCCCCCTGTT
>WURT03059444.1:0-13908 GCA_009936505.3 Holothuria glaberrima | reverse complement strand
TATATATATATAGCTATATATATATATATAGCGCACTGCACTGTGTGTTAGGCGACATGATGCAATATTTCGGGTCACCAAGACTCCATCATCAGTCAAAATGTAAAGATATCTTTTTAACAAAGACCATGTAGGCCTGTTCATGTGAGCTTGAACGGAAGAAGAAGAAAAGCACAAGCTGACAAGAGAGGGAGAAAAAAATTTAGAAGTGTGAAATAGTGTATCATAGCTGCTGTGTAGTTAGAACGTTATACAGTCTATTCCAGTGGAGAAGAAATACTCCCTGGGAAACTCCAAGTATTGAAAGTTCCTGTCTGCTGTTTTATTTCTCTTCCATACTTCCATTTTTTCATTTTTGCATTCATTATATAGTTCTCTCATCTTTGAAAATAAAAAAAGATATCAAAGATAGTATAAAATTACATTACACATACATTTCATTATGAATTGACAAAAAGGAACCCAAAATGAGATAAAAAAGATAAATAGCAAAAGAAAATAGATGGTAACTTGCTTGTGGCCCCAAATTTTTATGTAATTCATTGCTAAAAGGGAAATTTGCATTTCATACATTTCCAACCACAGCTTACTAGTTTATGAATAGGCAATTCAAATAAAGTAGCTGATTAACTTCATTTTACAGAAATTAGGTTCTCACAGAGAGAACTTCACTTCTTTGAATCTCATGAATATATTTTACACCTAAAATCTGAATTTTTTTATGCTGTACTCCTCTTAATAGTTTTGGACAGGATAGCCAATTCCAGAATTTATTGGTCAGACAGGATGCTTTAATGATTGCAAAAGACAGGTATTCTTTTTATGCTATTTTGATGCAATGTAAAAACAAATTTCCTTTGAAGTTTTTGGACAGCACCTATATTGTCACATATTTTTAGGCTCTAGGCCTACCTACTGTATGAACGAAACTGAATAATTGAGATTCCCTCTGTTACAAGGCGTTTTGCACCGATGTATCACATTTTCAATTTCATAATTGTGCTGACAAACGTAAGCTGGTGACTCGTTGGCCTTGTGCTACGTCATAACTAAATTTCTTACTCGTATCAGCCAACTCTTTTACATACTGCTAAAAGTAAATATTGAAAGGCACAGCATGTTGGTATCCTCATAACATATGGTGGTATGATCCACGTGGAATAAAATAATGTTGCGACTGTTTTAAGATTTAGTAGCTCATAATTTCCAGACCAGACAAGACCCAATTTGCGAATTTTAAGAAACGTGTGGCGTTAGAAAACCATGTTGTGGTAAGTACTATTGTATAATTATTCTATATCATTTTACTGTCTTATTCCACATAACATACAAAATGGCAAAAAGTTCCCAGTAAATGTTGATACCTAGGAAAATATGTCAAAAAGAAAGTAGTCAGATGTTTTTTCCAAGCAATTTATTGAACTAAAGATTTCAGTGATTAATGAGTAACTTCTCTCTGCATACACTCCATCACTGCCTTTAGCTTTTCTAATTTTGGGCTTAAAAATTGTATTGGAAGATACGCGTAAAAAAACTACCCAAATGCCTTACTTATAATAATTAATGCATGACCGCACTAAATTGGAATTATTTTACTTTTAATGATATTTCGTGACGTCATAACAAACGAGAGGCTAAGACTCAGAAACAATCATTGTGGAAATCTGGATGTTTTTATTTGACTAATGAAATTTGGCTGTCCGTTCCGACTTTTTAACTCCTTAAGCAGTTATGACAATCACGTGTTCAGCAGATGCTGATGCGAAAAGATATTTTAAAAAGCCCTCATGGAAGTAGAGTTATGATTTAGTTATAATTCAGGCCATAAAGGGCAGTTATTTTACGAAGCTAGGTGACCACAAATGTGGGAAGGCCCACAAGGCTTATAAAGTACAACTTCACATCGGGTGGTAAACCAACTCAACAATTAAGATCATTTTGGTTTCTTTTTGAAAATCCAGTTCAGATGGGAAAACAGTAGTTTGCTCTTGCATGAAAATCCACCTTACTTTGACCCGGCCGAGGATCGAACCCCCGAACCTCCCACGGCCTTTATCCACTAGGGTGCACAGTACCTGTTTGAGTTAGTTACACTAAATAAGTTACACTTACTAAGTCCGTAAACAAGAAAAGTCAGAAGCAGCTCATCAAAACGGTTTTAAGTAGTGGCAAATTCTGGAGATGTAGGTGTAAAATTCAAACAGATGCATTTCACATTTTGCATTTCAACATTTAGTTTCACAAAGACAGTTTGTGGCCCATGTGTTTGAATGTGTTTCTAGGCTCTATCAATAGTAAAAAATCACATGCTACATTAATCGTAGAATAATCATAGTACTACGGTTAAAAATTTGTTTGCTGCAAATTGTTCACTCTTATAAAATTACTACAAAACAGTTTGTGAGTTGCAAAAGCGTTTAAACAAAATGACACAAAATAACATATTTATCATAAAAAGGACTTTCTATACGCATTTACAAACTGTCTTAATACTCGCTACAGAAGTTAATTCATACACCGAACGTCAATAACACGAAGAAATTGCAGTTGTACGCTTTGCTACCTCCTGCAGAAATGACAACTCAAGTATTGCAAATGTGCTGCTGTCCGAGCGGTACGTTTCTAAGGATAAAGGTCTTGGGTTGTTTGAGGTAACATAGAAACTGTGTTTGCCCGTTCATATCGTCAAGTCGATCAATAGTGCCTGCCAAATACTTCCCGCCATTGGTTGATTATCCCATTAGTAAGAAATAAAGCGTACATCTCTTATGATGAGATTCCAAGTGAAGCATAAATCGATTTCAAAGAGGAAACACCTATCTTCTCAGAACGTGCATACATTAATCAAGTTTCTAACTGGGAATAATTTCGTTCCCAAAAACAAACTGTCAGCCATTTATGAATCTTATCTACGAATCGAAAATACCAAGAAGAGTATTAGCCAGTATAATATGATTCAGTGAAGTCCCCTGCAGTTTTAGCAAATGTAAAGTATTTGTAAATGGGTGAGGGTACCATGGGTAAGAGGTGTGAAGAGTGAGTGAAATACCTTAATTTTTTTAGCCCAGATGTAATATGGTTCAATATTTATAGATTATTTCCCTTGACAGTCGTGCAGTACAATCGAAAAAGGGTGGGAAAAGTGTGATCTCTCTTATTCTGCAACAGGTTGTTTACAAAACATAATTTGAAGAATAGCTTGCAGGTTAATATTAAGCAAATAAATTTTGATTGCAACGTGCCAAAATATGAAGCAAGGTGACGTCACACCGAAGGAGAATTCTTAAAATAATTCGGTATCGAGTCACACACCACCAGCTAGAAAGAATTCGCATTTTTATTTCCAGCAGCGGTATTGTTTAACTGGTACAGACAGACTATATGCAGGTACGTGTTGATTTTAATTGGAACTCGTTGACGCGGAACGTGTGCCATGCTCGAGTGCGGTGAGGATTGCATGGACTGTATTATGCCATACGGAAATACTTCCACGCTTACATCTTAATACCTCTAAGGCAATATTGCTTTTGCCTTGTTTTGAAGAGAGCGTTTTGACTGAAGAACATTATTTTAAAGTTAAATCACAAAGTAATTACCACTAGATTGGCGCTGAGTTTAGTCTTTGAGCAACGTAAGGGTTGCACAGGGCTGTGTATCTTAAGGATAAAATACTGGCAAAGTATTAATATCAACGAGGCTAGAACTGTGCAAAGGTTCTGGTTTCGAGGAAACTATTTTACAAGAGGGGAATTTGTAATGAAAGTGGAAAACACATGTTTTAAAAATATTTTGCAGTCATGTGGGAGGGAGGAGTGATGAATCCATGCAACCAGCATTTTCGAACTGTTAAAGTAAATAACAGAAGCCACAAGAAACTCAGTATTGAAGTGTTGCTTAATTAGTTAAAACCATTATCTTGTACAGGCGCGTTGCCAAGGGGAGGGTTCGGGGGTTTGAATCCCCCATGACCCAAGCTTCTAAGAAAAATAATGGCAAAAATCATCAGTCTTGGGGAAAATATACTTACACGATAAACTTCACTACGTTTGAGGCACAAACATTGCACCATTTCGCAAATGGAGACCTAAAAGCCGCTTTTCCAACAAGGGGAAGGGGAGGGGGAACACCTCTCCTTATATTCCTCCCCATTCCAAACTCCAAAAAACCCATAACACAATCTTGGCCACGCGCCTGATCTTATGATGATTGAAGCTTTGACAGATATACAGACGAACATAGACTTGTTTGTAATCGCATTTTGCTTGAGTATTTGTACTAATATTGCAGTATAACAGTTTATTTCACTAAGTGTTACACTTATTCTGATACTTGGTTATTATGTTAGCCTCAGTCAAAACTTATAGCGTAGTCACGTCATTTGAATGAGTGTAAAAAATCACAGAGGAGGGTTGGGTCCCCGCAACGTTGATATCGTTAGGACTGCTCGGAACGATCGTCATAATCACATGTATGGGACCTTCATTTCACGAGCTAATGCTTTGTTTATAACGAATTTGAAAATAACTGTACAGGATTGCAAACCAGTTTCACGGTAGAACAAAGCTGAAGGCCAAGTAGAAATCAGAAGATTAGTAGAATTGATTTTGGTGTTCGGAACGCGATAAGTATCTCATGATAACTGTGATAACCACTGGTCTCTCTTCTTTTCTCCCTTTCCTTCGGAGTAATAACTTTCGTGGGACAAGCAACGTCAGAACTAAGTGATGTGACAATGGCAAAGTGATGTAGTAGATTCTTAAACGTCGTTTCTTTAGTAACCATGCCGCAAAAGGTAAAGAAATTGTGTTAGTTTTCTCGGAGGGGCGTTTAGCTTGAACTCACTCCCGATTGTAAAATTGATGTCATTGATGTCGATCATTACTAAAAAAAAATGATGGGTCACTGAAGAGAATAAGAGAGAGGATTCTTACCGTAGAAGAAAGAACACTCCATTATGTTACTTATTGAGATTTCATTCACACCTTTAATTTGTAAAAAAAGTCGTTGTACAATTATTATTGTCCAAAAGTAAGATGGCATTTTAATTTAATCCCTGAGTGGTGTGATATTATACATAGGGTTATTTCACGTGACGCCAGTGTCATGCTACCGGTCACATGTCAAACAGAACATTAAATACAGAACAACGAATGCTTGACAAAACAACAGACAGTGAGAACGCGACGCAGTGAATTCGATGAAAATAGTGTTTTAATAGGTTGTGTTAAGATGTGCGAACGTTCACATGACTATTGCTCTAAAGACGAGATTGAGTCTTCAAATAGTCTGTTTGCATTGATTTTTACGAGCGAATAGTATATCTGTCGTGTTTTCGACTTGCAACAGTCATTAAGTCCAATATGATGACATTTCTCCTATCTTGTTCTATCTTGTACTTCTTGTACAATATTGTAATTTTATAAACCGTAATTTATGCAAGTTAAGTGACAAAAAATGACTGTTATATAATTTGAAGGAAAAAATTATGCTTTTCTCCCTCCCGAATGACTGTCCTAGGTCTAATTTGAAGCTACCATCACCTCTTTACCGTTTTGCAGATTGCTACTACAAACAATTTGCTTACTCTCCCCCAACAAGTACTATTTAGTTTGAGAACTAAGCAATGATATCAAGCAACTAGTTTCTGAGGATCCAGTGAATACAACAGAATAGTAAATCTTTAAAAATGAAATCACAGTAATCACAAAATACGGTATTTCGTACAAACCTGCGGATTCCTACTTGTAAGACATGTGGGCCGTAACAGCTAATTATATGTTCATATATGGCATTTTCCCAAGGTATTGGGAATCTACGGATTGACTTGAAAAACTTGGGGATTAGACATGATAACTTGGAAATGTGCAGAATTTACTCTAGACTAGACACAATATCTTGGGAATATAAGCCAGTTTTAAACATTTTGCCCTTGTAGAACCTTCTTTATTACATCATGCGTTATCAGATACTTGTCATGAAGACGGAGGTAAATGCCAAATAACACTCTTTAAACCAGAATGAAATTTCTTCTCTTTGATTGCTACATAATACTTTTACATAGTTACAAAAACGCAGTTTGGGTACGTTTTTAGTCAACTTTAAGGAACCTTGGGACTTTTAGGCAGATGATCTTGGGAATTTTGAAAAAAAAAACACGCTGGCACTCATGATGCATTATAAAGGCTCCGAACGATGTACAGTGCGAGAAGTTCAATTGGCTGCTTATATCATACATATATATATATATCATCCGGTTTCCGGAATTTTCGGGCCGATCAGAGTTGAAAAAGGACGAGGTGTCCACTGCTCTGTATAGCGCCCCGTCGTTGAGAGATTGTCATCTTTCTGAGATTAGAGCTGCCAAGACCGGCTTCATAGCCTAACTGGTTAAGGCACCTGCACGGAAAGCAGGAGGTCTGGGTTCGATTCCCAGTGGAGGTGGTCAATTTTTCGCCGAGGTTGATTTCATTTACTTATTTTCACTTATCACGATGCTCTGGGAATGCAAGCGATTCCTATTTATTTCAGATTATTAACATATTTAATTTATATATATATATATATTATAAATATGTATATGTGTAGATCATGCTTCGAACGCCTGTGTTCGGGGCACCAAAGAGTGATTGCGGAACTCTTGAACGATTCCCTGTTAAAGCATGTAAGTGGTACCTTAGAGTGAGCACTTCCCGTGGTTATTAGACAACAAAAAATAACACTCAATTACATTTGCTAGCATTACTAATTCACCTGAAAATACGCATGATGCTCGATAGAGTTTATACATTAGTTAAACGATGAAGTTTTTCGAGTATTTTCTAGGGCTAATGGATAGGGCGCTCTACTCACATTCGTGATCATGTAGATACCATAGGTTCGATCTCTCTAAGCGCAGCTCTGTCGGGTATCTTTTTTCCCCGTCAGTTTTAGATTCGCGAGTATGCATGCTTTGCATTCTGGTTCATAGCCGTATAATGATTCATCTCTTTATTGAGTTTACTGTGAAAAATGTGAAGAGCATTGACCAAGCGTTAACATCTGATGTTAGCGTTCGTTATTCACTGAAATGCGTCCACGGTGGGCATGTGACCGACAAAAACGCTAGCCCTATATCTTACTGTCCTTGTTGAATACGTGTAGGGCGAAATGTTCTTTTTAATTTGTAATCGAAAAGGTCAATGAAATATTTCCTGCAGAAAATAAGTCTTTCTCGACCCATTGCGAGTGTGTCGATATTTTTAATAACAATGGATGCATAGCTATTGCTTAAAAATCTCGCAAGTTTCAGAAAAGGTTTGCTGGGATGTATTTAGCAAAATACCAGCATAAACTCATTTTACAAACTCTCGTCTTAAGGCTAAGTGTTCTCGGCCTGATTTCCCATGCGGTAATATTGAAGTACGTCTCCCAGTAACGCAAACTCTCGAACACAAGATGTCTTCCATGTAAACGTCATGAAGTTACTTCTAACCATTGCACAAATAATGAGAGCGTCATAACTTTTTTCGGAGAAAGGAATAGACCCAAGGTTGTAGATTAGTCGATTTTAAGTAGTTTTCCAAGAAAATACCGTCTGATTCGTTTAAAGGGAAAATGCAGTCACCTCAATCACAGTTAGCGTGCCCCGTCACTCCAGTTCATGAAAGGCCTATTTTGATCACGTAACAATATTTTTGTTGGTGAACTGTGGAATTCAAGGAGAATTTCTCCTTGCCTTACCTCTTGTTTGAAAGAATTATGTTCAAAATGTCTTCAGTGCTTGTAATGCAATAAGAGGAGATTTGCAAGAGTTTGCTGATTTTTCAAAGCAAATTTTGGGGCGACACTGCCTACTGCGTTTAAAGAATGAATTGCTAAAACATAGTAGCCGATACCACAATCAGGTGTGTGGAGACACAAGTAGTCGCTTGATACTTTTTCTATATGTAGACCTATGGGATGAATGTGGTCAAGACCTATTTCTAATTTTGCAATCACTGCTCATGATAGTGCGCTAACTGTTTCATGTATGGCGTAGTTAGATATTTGTTCAGTGTAAAGAGGCATGAGGTGGCAGGAAATATCTTAGAGCGATCATTTGATATTCTTTGGAAGCAGGCCGTAGCCAGAGACAAGTGACTGAAGGGAGCGTGTTTTGCTTGGGGTCACGTTTCCGGGGGCGAGATTTGTTCATATGTGTTAAGTAAATGGTAAGTTGAAATTTTCTTGGGCGAAAACTTTCTAGAGGGCTTCTCCCCTTGCCCCCTGGCTACGGGCTCGTATGGAAGATGTCATAGACAACTGTGTTACCTGAACATCATTTAAGTAGCGTCCTCACATTAGCTAAATCATCAGGTGATGAATATATTTGGTTTGAGTGAGATTTAGTACATAGAAAATCCTTTCAAGCGGTCAGTTACAGTACGCCTTGGTTAGAGTTATAAAGGATATTCTTCGTTACGGAAATGATATTTTAGAGAGGCAAAATGAATCTTTTTGGCGGAATCCACATCGACATGGCTTATTCGATTGTTGCTGTATGAAATATTGATCATTTTATTTATATTTGCAAAACAGATGCCATAGGAATGTCGATGTCATTCTGTAAGCTAAAATTCACATAAGCTGTTATCGTTTAAACTTAAAAATTGTTAGAAGACCTCAGAAAAGAACCCACGTTCCGTAAAGTGCTTTGGGAAAAGCAGGCAAATATGAAGTTGCGCCGCTCGAACAAATTGTAATGACCACATTTTCAAAACGCTCTTGTGGTCCGAAAAAAACAAACCAGCAAAAATATGTAATCTGATCTAACACAGATTGCATGTCTGGCACTGGAAATTCATTGAAAATGTATGATTAAATTGAAAAATGTAGCGCGTCATATGTACAATGGTATCAGAGATTGGACAGATAAGAGTAATTTTTAACTCTTAAGAGGTACTTTTTTAAATTTTTAACTGCAAAGTGTTCTTTCAGCTAATTTCATTTTAGTACACACGTTTAATAAGAAAAGTGTGGTACAAGAAAGATCACTAAAGGGCAGCTTACACCAGTTTATAGAAGCGGTAAGTTTTCTGTGATGTAATGCATAAAAATGTCGCTTAAAAAATCAAAACCATGCACTACCCCTGTAGAGCAAAAACCGCGCTGGCGAAAAAACTAATTACAATACCTCTTGTTTCATGAAAGGATGAAACTGGCTTTCAACATGCGAAAAGAAGTCACTTATAGTTCAAATGTAAACAATTAAGAACGTAGACTAGCAGAAACCAGTTTTTCTTTTGGAGCTTTTCTCATGTTAATATCGTTGGGGAAGTTATGTTGGAGGAATCGCCTGGTATGTTTGGACCACTGTATGTAGAAACAGACGTCTGAGCCGTTCTGGTTCTTTACAGCAACGATTGAGGAGTTTATTAAAACTAGTAACGTTTATCAACGTGATCATGATATCTGTTCTGCGTTCCAGATCAAAATCTGCTGGTTTGAATTGCTATCATGAGACCGTTGAAAACATCATGTGATTCCGAACCACATTTCATCCTTTTCAGATACAACTCTAGTTAAAACCAGTTGGTTCAATTTAATAATCTGGGACAACCGATATGACCTGCCTGTGACCAATTTTCTGGGTTTAAGTGTATTAAGCTCAGCTGTAGATTGGCACTAGGGTATCTAGGTATATTAAGGTTAAGATGAAGTTTCAACTGGGTTTAACTTAAGGTTTTCATCGCACTCGGAATTTGCCAGGAATTGGAGGTCACGGAATTAAAATTTGCCCGGAATGGGCTAAACTGGACTCGGAGTCGAAGCCGATTCCAGTTGAGTCCACAAAAATGAAAGTTTCATTAGTGCTTCCAAGGCAACATTATTATTGGTGCACAATTTAACAAGTAAATGATCACATACAGTGAACTTAGGTACAGGGTCAGCGAGAGTTTAAAATTGACTCCTGAAAAATGTTGGTTTTCATCGTAAGTGTAATTGCAAATAGTACAAAAAGCCTTTGTATGAGGCGCTACGTTGTGAAATTCCCGGACTCGGAATTGGCGCGGTATTGGAAAACCTGGAATCGGAATTGGCTCGGAATCGGAGGGTATTGAACTCGGAATTGGCCCAGAGTGGTAGCCACTAGAATAGCAATTGGCCCGAAATTGGGTTAAGTGGACTCGGTTACGGCCCTGTTTCAACTATAGATTTAGTTATAGTTTCCAACTACAGGTTTCATCTAGGTTCCAACTAACGGTTTCAACTTAGTTGAGCAAAGGGTTTGAGTGTTAAACTACAGGTTTCAGGTAGGTTTTGCGTGCCTTTCAAATGATTTCAACTAGAATTTTACAAAGCCGGCCGTACCTAAAAATGATCACATAATAAAACATCTACCCATACTTATGTATTGAAACTTTATGTTATCATTTCCTATATTTTTTTTATGAAACTAGTAGCATGCAGTAACGAAGAACACAACTGTTTAAAAACAGATATGTTCAGAACGATTCAAGGCCTGGGTTCTTTACTGAGATTTAGGCTTTTGTGCGACATTGGTGACAAAGTAGAACACATCGTTAGGTGCCAGCTCCTGTGGAGATAACTTGAAGACTATATATTGCATGAAGTGTAATTTATTATGCTAAATTATGGATTGGTTCTAAGCAGAGTACGCTGTATGATACCACACTGCATATATTTCTTGTGATGCGTCTGTATCGATAAAGTAACGAACAAGGTCAAGACGAGTACGGTAAAACTGTTTTCTGTACAGCAACTACAACCTTTGTTAACTAAGTCTCCGAGACGAATCTTGCACAGACAGGGAGTTTTAAATGCCTTCTTGCATTCTGTCATCTGTTTTACAAGCGTCCAATGCCTTTTAACCACGAAACTTAGCTCTATCCGCAAACCTACTCCAAGAAAAAATAAAATATTAATATGATGCTTCTCATGTGATAGACTTTGCTTAACAAAGAGACAATTTCACACCATTAAGGTACAATGTCTATATTCAACTGTCATTCGTGATTTTTCCAAACTTTGATTTTGCCAGAATTTATTCCCAGCTTCAAATACAATCTCTTGATAATAAACACATCCCTGAGCCGTACCGTCAACTCCCTTATCACGCTGTGCGTCAGCAATCAGTGCTTTATATGCATTTGTATATTGCTGCTTATCGCAAGTGACTTGGCAGTGAGAGTACCACATCTCATGTTACTAATTGCATTTTCCAGTTTTCTGTGAAGCATTATCGTCTACGGCTCCTAATTTGCTGGAGCATTGCTTTCTCTGAAGAGGTTCCAATCTTGCGACATTCAAAATGAGAAAAACTAGAGAGTATTATTTCTTTTTACTTCTGTGACCGGTCAAACAGCACTCCACATAACTCAAGTCATATTTTGTTTGACTAAATTGGATGGAATGAACCGTTTTCTTGGCTTCAGTTGAGTTGTCAAAAAACCTCGGGCATTTTCAAACCGATTAAAAGAAGAACGGAATACTTTTGACAGGAACCCTCATGTTTTTTTTTCTGTGGATAGTATATTCGTGCCAACCATGGTAGATTTAAAGTGGACCTAAAGTCTAGAATTACAAGAATATATTTTTGTTAGGGTTGGAAAATGAATGTCATTCATCTAACTCCCACACTCCCTTGCTGAGATATAAAATGTTGAAATTTGTTCACTTAATTTGAAATAGTCGATTGCGCAATATTTATGATGCCCTCCTTGTC
This sequence comes from Holothuria glaberrima, assembly GCA_009936505.3. NCBI lineage: Eukaryota > Metazoa > Echinodermata > Holothuroidea > Aspidochirotida > Holothuriidae > Holothuria > Holothuria glaberrima. The sequence goes on along the minus strand of WURT03059444.1, from coordinate 2,204 downwards.
CAACTCACATTACCTGCTTTTGTTTCCTTTTGAAATAAAGATGGTTATATGACATAGTGAAACATTGACTGATGTGCCCCTGCATAGCATGTTGTACGGAAGGGGCTTAATGGCCAAGTCTATCTATCACAGTAAGATAGCGATTGCATTTTGGCGCAAGGTGTAGTAGCTTTGAAAAAACCAATCAGAACCAAAGACGGTAATTTGAGAGGCACAAGAATGATGTCACAAGTTCTTGTGCAATCCACCATTTTAATATGTTGAATGAGTTTCAACATTATCTCAGCTTAGGAATGTCCTGTGAAGATGGGTGTTGGATCATTTCCCATGTTCGGTTCTCGAGATATTAGCAATTGAATTTGACACATTTTCTTCCAAAAGTTAACTTGAAGCAAGCAGGTGTAATGTCATGGCTTCACATTGAAGGGCAATGTTTTGTTTTTCTTTAAAATTTACCACCAACTTCTTACCACAAAATTCTAAAATATTCATACCATAAATGCACCCTTAGCATTGGAATTGTTTAAACTTTATATACCACAGGGGCAAGATAGCAACCCTAATCAATCCAAGGTCAAAACAATAGGATGAAAAATAAAGAAATACAAAACATTGGTCCTTAAAGTGTACCCATGACATCACACCTGTTTGCTTCAAGTTAACTTTTGGTAGAAAATGATAACTTCAGTTGCTAATATCTTGGCAGCCGAACATAGGCATTGAATGAAAATTTCACCAGGATGCTTAGATTCAGTATTTCTGTGTTAAATAAAAAATACATTTGGGTTTGGACTATTCTTTTAAAACAAAAAAGTCCTACAAAATATATAATGTTTTGTGGGAACTGTTGTAAAGTTGGAAGTACCACCACTGTTTTCGTTTTTGAGCTCTTTTTTCTTTAAATAGGTTTTATGCGTCCACAGATAGAGCTTTAAGCGCAACATGCTAAGCAAAAACGTATACGAAACGTACGAAATAGGTCTGTCGGCAAAAAGGGGAGAGGGGAAGGAAAAGACGAGGAAAAGAGGAGAGGAGTAAAAGAAAAGGGAAGAAGGGAAAGGAAAGGGGAAGGAACGGAGTGAAAGGAGAGACGGAGAATGGAAAGAAAAAGAAAAGAAAAAAGAGAGAGAAAGAGAGAACTTGTGCGCGCGGCCAGTCTGTTATCGGCTATTTCGGTTTTCGACTCTTCATCTTATTGACCTATTCAAGTTGAAGGCCCGTCGGCAAATTGATCATGCATGTGACCCCGTATCAACGGCCGTCCGTGTAATTGGAGAAGTGACCGAGTCCGTCGGCAACTCGGGAAAAAAAGGAATTAAAGGCTTCCCTATAGGTGCGCTATTTCAGGTCATATGACATTCTTGAAAAACCACCTTCTGGACATTATTCCTCACTTTAATCATCACCATGGGATCAGCAGCACCGATTACCCATGGAGAGGGTGTTCTTAGCCCGTTTTCTAACCCCTAACCTTGACTTCAAACACATTTTGCAAATTCCCGGTTTACAGGTACCACAAACATCCTGGGAAAAAATGCGTGCCGCGCGTGTCTTCCCTTAACTGCAAACTTAGGCGCTCAACTTTTGAACACCAAAATGAAACAGATATAGAGCGCATTAGTGGCGTACGCAAAAGGGCATTGAGCTATCCCCCCCTCACTGATGCCACTTTTTTTATTTAGTTCCTTAACATAGGTAATTTTTTAAACACAAATTCTACTTCAAAATGTAGCATATGTGGCACCAGATTGCATGTAAGGACACATAATTTTTCAAAAATTTTCAAGGGGCAGGGGGACTCCCATCCCCTTAAACCCCTCCCCAGGTCGGTGATCACACAACATACTGCATGACCCCCTTAGAGAAACCCTTCGGTACGCCAGTGGAAACGCATCCTGCGTTCGAAAGCATATTTTGAACGCAAGTGTTAAGATTCTGAACACTTTTCAGTCTCAATTTTTGAACGCCGGACGCTTTCTCCATTTTTGAACGCCGGACGCCTATTTGAACACTTACCGTATTTGAACACCTGACGAGTCTAGTGTTCAAATGCTGAACTCATAGTGTTCAAATGCTGAACTCACAGTGTTCAAATGCTGAACTCATAGTGTTCAAATGCTGAACTCATAGTGTTCAAATGCTGAACTCATAGTGTTCAAATGCTGAACTCATAGTGTTCAAATGCTGAACTCATAGTGTTCAAA
>WURT03059423.1:0-13909 GCA_009936505.3 Holothuria glaberrima | reverse complement strand
AGTCAGGGTTAGATGGATAGGTGGAGCAAGGGTAGAGCAAGAGTGGGGCAAGCCAGAGCTCGTGGGAACAGGCTATAAGTACCATAGTCAGTAGATTTGGAGACCTTGTAACATTACTGTTCTTAGTTGCAACTTTGTTTCTGTGTTTGGAGTACCTGGAAACAATTACCAATGTTGTATTGATAAATGCCTGGTGCATGAGGTGGTGGTTTGTTTCCCATAACATTCACATTGTGTTTATCAGAGTAATGAATGTAAGTGTATGATTTTCCAAAATATATTCAATGCTAAATTCTAGTTTTGAGTGAACTGCCTATTTTGGAAGCCTCAGAGAAAAACCTATGAATGTCCTGCCCTGTATTTGCTGAGTGTCGGACATGTTGATTGCCACTTTGGGGGAGTGTGTCCAAGGTGAGTGACCCCCACCCTGGGAGAGTGGCAAAGGGGAGTGAGAATATATAGGTCTCTGTGCTTCATCTCAGTATAGTGCTGTGTGGAATAAGCAATTATTTTTAGTGTCAGGTGGAAATGTTTAGTGCTGGGATTGTGCTGGGCAGCCAGATGCCTCTTGGCATGGTCACGTCTCTTCACAAATATTACATGCCAGTAACCAAGAAGTTAACTTTTTCAGACCCTGAAGAATTTATTCATGAACATAAATATTTACCAAGAATTAAAAGGCCATACATGATTTGGTATATCCTGGCATATAAAATTGGGTTGGGATGACTGCATATTCCTCTTAATCAATTGTTGCTATAAAATGCAGCATCCTGGTTTGTCCAGTCATGTGCAGTGACCTGGTATGTCCAAGTGTGCAATAGTTGCTGTGTGTCAACCATGAACACAGTTACTTTTGTTGTGTATAGTGTGATCCCTACATCACTGTTAAACACCTCAGACTGTTTTGTCAAGCTTTTACTATATGTAATCCAATGCTTAATGTGCTCCTTGTGCTGTAGCAGCTCTTGGTTAACATTATTCTTTCACAGTGGATGCTGTTCAGTTCGAAATTGTATATGCCTCCTGGCTGTTATACAGTGTATAGATTTTAAATTCTTTGCATATTCGGATTCAGGGTTTCCATCAAACTGAAGCTGTAAAACCTACCGCTGCTTCCTGGAGAAACCTTTAAGTAACTGTTAAATGTTATCACCACCAGAAATGTGTCTGCACTTAAAGTTAGTGAGATACAGTACTGTAGATCATGCTGTTTATTGGCTTGAAGAGATCTATTTCAGACCTTTGTTAAGAATTATTAATGCACATTGATGTGTAGAAGGTATGATTGTATTGTGTCTTCAAAGTATTAATACTCTGACAAGAATTGATTTGTGAGTGAGAATCTTCCAAAGATGTGATTTTGTGATCCCACTGTCACTATGACTACAGCTGCTGGCAGAAATCTCAATACACTTTTCTAATTTACATAAATGGTAGTTAACACTGTGTACTTAGTTATGGCTTCATATAAAGATATTCTATCAGAAAGCTTCCCTGTGTGATTGAATGAGTTACTTTTATTCTTTATGTTATATGCTGTTACTAAATTCTGTCTCGCTCCTCATCACCTCCTGTTTACATGTAATTCCCCACCTTGCTTTAAAGGGGCTATTGCATTATCTCAAATATAGATATTAACATTAATGGATGACTGGCAGTATCTGAAATAGCAGGTATCACTTCACAAAATGAGACATGCTTTCTTACAAATACTGTAATTTTAAAAATGCATAGCATGAAATGGGATGTACTGTGATTGTTGGCAAAGAAATTTACAGGAGAATGAAGTAACTATATGCAATGAGGCAAAAATGCTACTTAAAAATGGAAATCTGCTGGTGGACAACAAAGTAAGTAGGGAAGGGGAACAAATTAGATAAGTCTTTATTTCAATATTAAATAGTTCAAGTTAAACGATGGGGGGGGGAGGGGGCTATAGCCCCATAAAATTACCTAAAGTTCAAATCCTACAGAAAAAATAGCCAAGCCAAAGGTAAGTAGAGCCCCGTAAAAGCCACTACAGTGAAAATGTTGAAGCAGTGGACTGGAAAGTTGACAACTCCATAAGAGAGACTGAACCTTCTTATGTCAAGCCTAGAGAAACACATTACCAGTAGTTTTCATTGGGTCCCAAACCTGAGAACTCAAAAACCCTTTAAATAGCTAGTGTACAAGTGAAAGAGGATCCCTCCCAGAAAGGAATACAGTAAATATTTTTAAAAAAGGAGAAAGCAGTTGCCCCAAATTCATTTTTAAAAAATGTGCAAAATCTTACCAATTTCCTCATATTTCGCTCACAAGCATTTTGCATTCTGTTTCTGTTTAAAAACATTGAACATCAAAGTAAACCAAGGAGTAATTCTGTATGAATTTAACAAATAATTAAAAAAATTATTGTCACATGATTGGCATGAACCATTCCTGAATTAGGATGATATGGTGCACTAATTCAAATTGGGTGTGGGGGCTGCCTTTTTCCTTCAAGGATTGCTTAATTTCATGGATAATCTTATGGTTGCCCACAACAAATGTTAGAGTTTAAAACCTAACCAATTCTCCCAACAGCTAGAATACTCACAGGCCTTGATTATAATTATGGAACTTGAATGCTTGTCTGATCAACCAGTTTTGGATTAAAAGTTTTTTGTTCTGCAATGACACATTCACTTATTGGAAATTGTAGAGGGTTTGGATTTCACTCAAGTTTCTTTTATTTGAAAAATGGTTACCTAGTGGACATTAATTCAATTATTTGTGGTTTTATCACAAATTTTGGTCACCATAGACTCCTGGCTACTCTTAAAATTGCAGCTCAGTTCTGTTTAAGTGTAGTAAGGATACAATACTTGGGCACAGAAGTGGGACATCGAGGTATAAAAGCAAACATGAATGCTAGCAAACATGAATGCTTTTCTCCATTCAATGCTAAAATTTCTTGCTAAAAAACAGTATAGTAGCATGTAAAGCAACATGTGTTTGAGATGACTTAATGAAGTTCGTTGCAATAGGTTTAAGTTTTACACCCCAGAGTGTATCTTTTTGCCCCAGTATTGTATCCTTAAACTTAATAAAAGTGAAACCTATTTTGAAAAGTGAGCTCCCCTTAACAGCTCTATTATTCCATGATAACATTGACTTCCATTGAAGATTATTTGTATTATAAGTGGGACACCTTTAGTTGTATGTACTGTACTTCTTCATGGCCCATGTATTAAATCATATCTACTGTACTACTGTGCAATGTGTTGTCACCAGTAGGCTGCTACAATAGTATGCAATGATGAGAGGTTTAATAGCAGGGTTATGGTGTCATAGGAAATGTGTGCATTGAATTGGTATTATGTCATGATGCAGACAGTGCTAGGACATGAGTGATACTCTTTTCACTCTGTGGGTTGCAGTAAAGGGTAAGTTTATTCATAACGCTTGCTACCTCTTATTTTAGTGTGGCAAGGAAGAGCAAAAGGAGGGAAGGGGGATGTGAAATGGAATACCTAGAATGGCACAACCAAAGGTCACCTTGGTTTGGGGGTCTTCCAGGTAGCTGCTATGAGGATGTCCTCGATTGGGCCTTCCATACCTTGGGCATGTGGCATAATGATCTTAGAATGTCAATGGGGGATGGTTTCTGAGGATGGATTCTGGGGGCCATGAATGGCCTCATCTCAAGGAAAAATAGCTAATAGCATTTGGTCTTTGATACTCAAATCACAAGTTTTTGCCTGGATTGACTTCTACAAATCTCCACCGTCAGCAGCTCAGGTGTACCTTTACCCATATTAGTTTATTGCACCAACATAATAACCCTGGAATAAATGTGAAATAATACAGAATGTATGTATATATATTTAACAAAAACAATTTGATATTTGGTTACAGATAGCCTGTAGTAATGAAACCAACTAAACTGACAGACCTTTCTTTTTGCCTTGCCTTTTGAGATGCAATATCTGTACATGCATGCGTTGCACTTAGCCACATCATCCTTCTATGCTTAAATTCCATAACCTCCTGACTTTCTCTACACACTGCAGCATCTTATTGTTCTATTTCTATTTACACATTTTACATTATGCAAATTTACCGTCTCGGGCATCTCTGACAAAGAACATATTTTACTACCAAGTATCGATATTTTTACTTGTGAGCTACATTCATGCAGAATCTCTCCTTGGCTTACTTTCAGTATTAAATGCTTTTCTACTGAGACACAATGAAAGGATACTTTAGATAAGCAAAATAAAAAGAGATCTGTGAGATTTAGCAAGTTAGATAATAAACTTGGGCCGACTGCTTTCTTCCTTTTAAGCTTTGTTAGTTTACATAAAACAAATTAAAAACAGTTACTTATGGGACTTGGTTAGGTTTTTGGCTTTGTCAGGAGAACAGCAGGCTTTAATTTAAGGTGATATTCAAGACATTTTTTGAACTTTGGAAGACTAACAGTGGGGAGCCACAATTTCCCCCAGCAAACTCCCAAAACTATCTCACAAAGACGCTAGCAACTACTACAGGCTAACGCCCAACGGACATCGTGTTCAGCTGCTATCGGTCTGCAATGACGAATGTGGGCACACCCAGTAACCCTCTCATAAGCAGAACCAAAATTCAATGTCACACCCTAGCTTTTTCACCTGTTCTCCTGAAAACCTCCCAAATTCTGCATGTTATGCAAATTAAGCTAATGAAAAGATATAAACTACAGTATACACAAATAACCAGACCGGTGAAGCAAACAAAGCATTTTTGTTTCCACAGATGCTACAGCGACCTTTAAGGTACAGAATGAAAGCAAATGAATATTCATATAAAGCAAATTTTCCACAGCTGCATGGTAGCTTGAGCCAAGCACTTATAGACTTGCGCCAAGCATACTCGTGACCATCGCTTGATTAGTATTTTGTTAATGAATTCACAAATTTTTGAGGATTATTTTGCCACCATAATGCAGTAACTTGTGGTGTTGGAAGTTTATATTTGAAAAAACAGATTTATCAGGCTTTACTGACATTTCAAAATATTGGTTGGTCGGAGTTGAGCTCTTCTGTAGACATTACCACCCCTCCTTCTATCCCTACACCACTCCTCTGCCCTCCACCCTCCACCTCTCTTTCTTTCATCCCTCAACCTCTCTTTCTTTGACCCCTCCACCTCTCTTTCCTTCACTCCTAATGTCAAGCAATTTTTGGTTCTTTGCTTTGGCAAAAGAACCTATGTACTGTAATCAGGTTGACATGTATGTGTGTGTGTGTGCATGTGTCTGTGACACTTGCTTGGTACACTGTGACTCAAGAAGGGAAAGTTGGATTAAACTTAAACTTGGTATATAGATCCACCATAGTGAAAAGGTATACCCTATTGTTTTTGGTATGGATCAAAGCAGTCATCTGTGGTCACCAGGAGTCAAAAAACCGATAACATTGTTAATGCAATATCTCTAGGTAGGAATTGATAGATTTCATACATGTTATGTGGATGCATTATGGTGAGGAAATTGATATATTGGTTTTGGTGAAGCTAGGTCAAAGGTCATGTGGGGTCACTGGAGGTCAAATACTGAAAACTTGTTGGTAACACAATATCTCAAGGTAGGAAGCTTGTATAGATTTCATACACTTATATGGATGAGTTTTGGTGAGAAGTTGAATCCAATTTTTTGTGGCGGTGTAAGGTCATCTGGGTTCACTGGGGGTCAAATACTGGAAACCTTATTAACTTTATCTCAAGGCAGGAAGCGTGGATAGATTTCTTACGTGGTATGTGGATGCGTTATGGTGAGAAGATTAATCCTATTGTTTTTGGTGGAGGTCATACTGTAGGTCACTGAGGTCACTACGGGTCAGACAGTGAAAACCTTGTTGTTAACACAATTTCTCAAGGTAGGAAGCTTGGATAGATTTCATACTTTGTATGTGGATGCCCTCTGGTGGGAAAAAATACTTCAATTTTTGGTGAAGGCCAGAGGTCATCTGAGGTCACTGGAGGTCAAATGCTGAAAACCTTTTTAACACAATATCTCAGTGTAGGAAGTTTAGATAAATGTTATACTTCACATGGTGTTGCATAAAATCCAGGCAGAAAACCTATGTGTTTTATCTAATGTCAGAGGGGGAAATCACCAGATGCCAAAAAGCAACTTCCCAAGGTCAAATATGAATACAAAACTGTATCATTCCAGCACATTTAGAAAGAAATGAAAGAAATGGGACATCTTGCAGAGATGCCAGTTATCTCAGTTTTAGGTGGAATTATTTCTATTTTTATCCGCAATTCTGCCATTATGAAAACCAGGGTCAAATACTGCTTTTTAATGATATTTAGCTCCAAAAGTGACCGTGTAATATTTGTCATGTTGAATGGAAGTCTTTAACAAGGACACGACAGTTTAGGAGAACATTGACGTATGTGCTCATTAAGTGATCATCTCCGGTCAAATTATGGAATAAATATATTTTGATAGGGAAAAACTCATACTTGGCGAAGGCCATTCGGAGATTATCAGAGGTCATCTTGAGGTCAAGTTGTGGACTTACAGGAAACTTGGAAGATGAAGTCAACATTCACTGCCAATAACTTTGAAGGCCATGTAGCAGTCATTAGTCACAGGCAAACTTCACAGTTGCTTTATATTTTGTTTGTATGCTCATGGCTCAGTTTCGTTGCATTCAGCAAGGAACCTCAGTACCCATTGGGCTCTTGTTTAAAGTGGTTCATTGAGTTTATCCTCAAAGGATATCATCACCCTACTTGAAGGAATATTCCAATACTTGTCCAAACTATGTAATAATTAAACCAGAGGTATCTCTCTTTAAAGTTTCATTTGTCAAAAAATACCTCTATAGTAGGTCTACGCATGGTAGTACTATAGGACAAAATGTAAAATGGACACATTAATTGCCTCAGATTTCTTTTGTTTTTCTTTGTAATTGGGTGTCCTATTTGTCCTTGAAATTTAATACTGTTGGAATGTTTGAATATTTTTCCATGTAGATCTAGCTAATAAAACTACACTATGGAGAATATAGCAATCAAAGTCATTAAATATTCACCATGGGCCTTGTTGGTGTCTTTAAAAAAAACCACAATGCTAAGTCTAATCAGTGTGCCAGGTCTGCGATGATATCACAGATTTCCCATAATGCACTATTATCTTTGGAAAACATACATTTCTTTGAAAATTAATATCATCCTAATTCAACACGCTATTGAGATGCAGATTTCACTTCCTACAACAGAAAAATTTTCTGCATGTTTTTTCAAATCATTGAATTATAGTAGAATAGGGTCACTTAGGGTCACTTCCTAAAAAAAAAGGGGGTTAGGGTCACTTCCTAAAAAAAAAAAAGGGGGGCAAAAAGTTCTGTCTCCAATGATTTAGTGATAGGTTTTTAGTGTTGTAACTTTGGTAGTAAAATTTTGCATCATTTGAGGGTGTTCAGAAACATTTGGTCACTGGTTGCATACATTTGTGGTCAATTCGGCTCTCCAACACAACTCTGGACATAGAATATCAATTTTGCACAGAGTTATTCCTAAAAAATGATGACATTTACTGATGCTCCCTGTATGAGAACCACCCTCACATTCTTTATATAGTGAATTCAGTCTCTGGCAAACTCCATTAAAGGGGCTTATTGAGTTGGATTACAAAATGCATGATTTTTTTACTTCTGTAGAGATTTACTCACATCTTAATGGTAAATGATCAAACTAAGAGATTCTGCACATCTGACTCACTACTGAAATGGCAATGATAGGGTAATTAATGATTAAAATCATTTATTACAGACACTTTTTACCGTTAGGCCTAGGCCCTACGTAGTAATCATATGCAACCCTGTCCACAAAGACTACAATATCTCACATTCTTGGTAACCATAGGAAGTGATAGATGAGTAATGATTCGAAGAAGCATTGTCATGCAATGATATCCTTCAAACTCTGCACTAAAATAATCGATATGAACTCGGTGAGCCCCTTTAATATAAATCATCAGTCTGATGAATCTATCAAATTGGTTTGCGTACAAGTATCTTTCATTACCTTTCACAACACAAATTCAACATACAGTATCACGGCTGTACCAAAGAAGTTCTTGTATAGATGTAGGCCTACACTTACTTGCAGTTTTTTTGATAATTTATCTTTTTGTGTAGAGATATAAACTCCTCCTAATTTAACATATGAACTTTCAAGTTGAGGTGACTTGCCCTTTAAATATGTATGTATTGTTAAGACTGGGTGTGATGTGTTTGTCCTGTAGGCAGTGATCATATCGTGCTGGATGAATGCATTGCATTGTATACAATATACATGCATTGATACTCAGTATGTGTCCAATGGTACTGTACTATCTGCAATGGAGATGTGATGTCACACCTGACAGACGTTTCTATTGTACAGTAATACTGTGGTCGCAGATTCTGGGCGGGTAATTAAGGGTGAGTCTGTGTGCTGGAATACTGCATGAAGAGCTGATTATTCAAGTTTACTAGATCCCTCATACCTCTTAACCCACTTAAATAGTAGGTGGAGAGAGCCAGAAATCTCAGAGCTTTCCTCCAGGATCACAACTGCAAAACTTTTCAAAAGCTTTTCAGTGAGAATATGTACATCTCCTATTAAAGTGAGATGATAGTCTATTTTACTCCTCACTTACTGATGACCAATCAGACAGCCATCTGCCTTTAAATATACGAATATAAATTTTATTTTTTAGAAATGAAATTACGTTTGTTTACTAACCATATATAAAAGATACATGTTAAATATGAAAAAAGGAAGTCTTAAAAGGGCTTCGCCTTAACCTGCCCCCCAACCCCCCCCCCCCCAAAAAAAACAAAAAAGACAATTAGGCATAAGATTGTATCTCATGTTTTTTTTGTTTTTTTTTGGATTGTATACAGTTGGTGACTGCAGTTTGAATGACATAAATTCAAACAGTACTGTAGCTTTACTCTGGTTGGTCAATGATAATGTAAGTTGTGGAGTTAGTTGTGTTCCAAAGCTCACACTCAGTGTGATTATTGGATGTGGCTTTGAGCGGTTTAAACTCTGTGCAAGCTACTGTAACTTTGTTTAGGAGCGTGTGTTTAACTTGTAGTGGGGGGCGGGAGAGTGGTAGAAGGGGGGCTAGAAGTAAAAACAAGCCCTAAATCACAAGGGCCTTCTGACTCTTGGTCTATGACCCAGGTGGGCCAAAATTTAAAAAAAATAAAAATAAAAAATAAAAAAAAGCTCTTTTGACAAGTGAACACTGCTTTTTGGAAGATCTGTGTTTTCAGAATTGTGGTAGACACTACAGTTTTTACACCAGATTCTGTTTAGTATATCACTGCCTTGAAACCACTTCACATACAAAGTTTCAGCTTTTCTCCTTACAATCCTCTGAAATATACTTGTGCCTGCAAAATCACTAGAAATGGCAGTGACAGTTTTCTCCCTAAAACTGCACTGTATCATGCAATGCATTTCAAAGGGCCATAACTAATGAACAGGTGGAACTGTGGAGCTAAGAGTTTCCATGACTTTGCTTTGCCTATAGTGCAAAGTTCTGAGATGGTTTCATAAAAAAGTTAGGGGGCCTTTCAAACTGGTACATACAGTAATCATCAGGCTTCACTAAGTATAGTTCCACCACATTCCATCACAACATAGTGATACACTTCTTAAAATTATGTGAAATTTATCAGTCCAGCTCTCTTCTTCTATGAATTTGTGTTACCGTAGCAACACGTAGAGATTTATATGGTTTTTCATTGTGCCTGGTAATAGTCTGTAAACTGACATGTTTGTAGAAACCATTAAATTATTCACAGAAGCTACAGTACCTGAACTGTTCATAGGTGTAAACAGAAGTGTACCAATTCTATCCCACCACAGTATAATTGGTCCTACTGTACATTGCACAGTATTATACATTGATCAGTAGAATGGCTGAACAATGAGTTGGGAGCTACTGTACTGTAGGGAATATGTCTTGAGCAATTAAACAATGTTGTGAGATACCAGTGCTGTAAAGATGGTTGTTAAGATAGTAGAAGAGGCTGGAAGTGCACATAGGTAGGAGAGTTGGAACCATTTATCTTTTAAAAATGGCCTTATGAAGAAATGTTTATCATTTCCATAATATCCTTAAAGCTTACCAGTCCATTTTAGTGTAGAAGTTAACTATAGTAATACAGTATCATCCCATATACATCAAAGTAACATAGATTTGTAACACTTGAGGTGTGTACCAGCGTTGGAATGCACATGATAGGACATACTTGGAGCGAATTTGTGTCATGGCACAGGATACTATAATATCATTGCCTGGTGTCTTCATGGTGTACTGTATATCACATGCAGTACAGGCTACCCAAGTAAATATACAGTAGTATGCAAATAATCTCATTAGGATGTCTATTAGGCATGTGTGCTGGTGTGTGATAGCAGTGTTGATGGATGGGTGATCCTCAGGTATGCTGCAAAAGCACTCCCAGGTTAATTGAAGGTAGTATTTATTCTTTTTAAGCAATTTGAAATGGGTATAGACCATTGAATTCCCGGAAGCTCAAATTGCTATTGTTGGAGTGATATGCATTGCCCACTTATACTCACCTTTGTATAGAGTAATTAAAGGGCATTAGCAGTCGCCTCAAACTTATTTTGAAACAACAGCTAAATCTCACATATTCCTTCTTATATCTCTTCCACATATCTTTCATGATATTTCTGGACTTTACATCTTGCATATTCAAGGTAAAGCAAGGAGTTACTCCACGTAAATTTCATAATTCAGTGAGAAAAGACATTGTCACATGATTCTCAAGAGCCATCCATGAAACAGTGTAGACTCTGTACTACACTAATCCAATTTGGCTGACTGCATTTTCCCTTTAAGATTAATGCCTAATAAAATTGGCCAAATTTCATGGTACAAGGACAGTCACAGAATATTACATATCTTGAGTAACAATACAGGCTAAGGACAACCTCACTAATAGTCTTCAGAATGTAGTACAAGGTCTCTTCCTCCTTCATTAGTAAATTCTAGGAATCTTCATCTCAAGAGGTCATTCGTGGTTTTGTGTAAGTGCAGGTTCACTGACAACTCCCTAATATGTGCTTTCCAGAAATTATGATGGTCATGACAGAAGCCAGGGTTTCCATCAAGGGGGGGGGGAGGGGGAGGAGGGGATTACCCCTTTTCAGAAGGGTTTAACCCCCCCCCTTCATTTTCTTAGAAATTAAAAAATATCAGTGTCTTGGTTTCTTATTTAAGAAGACACTGTTGCCGCAATGTTTGAAGGTACATAATTAAATAGCCTTTAAAACCCTACAAATTGCACCTTGTAGGGACCTTGAAGCAAGCTTTTGTCCCCTGAACCCACTTGTAACTTTGGCCAAGGACAACATCAATTTGGACTCGGGTTAAGCAGTAATAAATCTCCCCGTTTTTGAGTATAGGGTGGAATCCCTGGAAGCAGAACAATGATATGAATTGTGTCCCCAAAATCAAGGTCAGCATAAGTTATTCGCTGGGTGTATTCAGATGTTCCTCCTCTGAAAAATGGTGTACAGGTCTTTTTCCTTTGGTGGGTGGTTTCTACCTTCTGAAATATGTCCAAAAAGTAGGATTTATCGAAAATGGCACCATTGAGCATCAAAACAACCTCATATAACCAAGTCTATGGTGTATGCCCGCCCTCCCTCCCACTTGCTACTAGAGGAACGGAATCACCTCTCTCCATCTTGCCCTGCTTCAAGCATGACATGTTTTTGTGACTGTCGTGCGATTGGAGTTTTCATCATCATTTGGGAGTGTTTCTATATACAGTAGGTGAGTTTTGAGGATTTTAACGTACGTGGAGGAGAGTGACATTCTATTCCCTTCATCCTTCAGGACTGTCTACCCCAGTTTAAACATATCCTTAGTTTACCTTTAATATCTAATATTTTTTTGGAAATATTAATAGGAAATACTTGCAAGGGAAATGGTGGTAGGGTAATCTGTAAGGTTTATCTGATGTTTCTTAAAAAAACAAAAGATTGCGGTGTCTGCCTATTTATTAGTAATGTGCGGTTGCATAGATTCATGTGTGAAGTAAAGTGTGTTTTTCTATTGTCCATGGTGACACTTAGACCACTGTACATTGCTGGCCATACATGATGTGAAGGTCAAACATTGTTTTGACTTCAGACTTCAGAAGATCATCCGTGTATATGTGTTAGGCCTTGGTGGGTTACCCATATCTACTTTAAGAGTCTCAACTCCTTGCTTGCCAGTCCTTCAGTCTTCCAACTTACTTGTGCTCATGTAGCATTTGAGGGTTAGTATGGAGCAAACTCCCTCCCACCCATCCCAAAGTACACACACACTAAAACTTAACCCTTTAGTTGTGATAATAGGGGATATTCTTTAGCCTCATGGGGGTAATGGGGCAGCTTTCATTCCCTGCATTAGAAATTGTAGTGCCTTTTTTGTGGTGCAAAATAGGCCCTTAAATGAAGTGGTCTGCCATACTGTATACCACTATGATTATAAGTGGACCACTTTCAGAGCCAGGGAGATGGGCTGAGCACTTTTTTTGCCTCAAATTGTATGCATGTTTGTTTAAAAAATGGAATGCATTTTGCTTCTGTAGCAGATTTTCTTCTCAGATGGGGTAGGAGGGAGACGCAGGGCTGCAGCCCCTTGCTTGGTATGGGTACACCTACAGTATGACTTTCACTATATACTGTACTTCATGGCTTGGAGTCCCACTCAAGTAGGAAGCATTAGTCGTGGTACTCCTAATGTATTTTGCTCCAATTTCCCACCAGTTTGAAATGGTTTGTCTGTAAATTTGTTTGTCGAGCCTTATGGGTTGTTTAGAGGAATGTCATTGGCACACCTGAGTGAAATGCCTTCATGCAGGAACAGTGACCTATTACTGCAGGCAACTATGCTTTGCTTTGCTGGTATACACCAGTTATGTCTGGTACTATGGTGCGTTGGTGCTACTGTTTGTACAAATGCAGTAACCATGGTTGTAGTATGCTTTATTAGCTCATACACTTACATATGTGAGGTTATGTTATGAGGTTTTTGTCATCAACTTTTAGAAACAGCATGCATTTCTTCATCTTTCAAGATATGCTGCTGGAATTTTGTCAGTGTGTTTTTTGCCAAAATAGTATTTTTTTTTTTTGTAGGAAGCACTTACTGAATATCATGTATGAAAAACTGCATGAAAAGCTATTTTCTTTATGTTTCCTTTATCAAGTTAGCTTTGCACACATCACACAACCCTACTCTATTAATATGAAAGTGGTCACTACTTGTTGACATAGTGGATCACATTTCTCTCACCAAGATTTTGAGTACTGTAGAGTTAAGTATCATTTTTCATTTAATGTAGCAGCCACTTTGTTTTCCACTTGGCTTATTCCTCGAAAAAAATACTGCCCCTGTTGATAGGAAGTGAATTCAATAGGAGTGGACAACAAGCAAGCTTGTAGGGAATCTTCCTCATTTCCAAAGTCTAGGAAATTGCCTCTAGACCTACAGTAGATGTATGTTGTGCTTGTTTGAATGCTGGTCATTATTTTGGCCAGATGTGTAGGAAACTACTTTTGTAAAAGAAGAGAATGAAATATAAATTCAAAGAAACAGTAAAAGTAAGGAGTTCAATCTGTTTCAATAAAAAACATAGTTTTTCCCATAAAGGCCCTTTTGATAGTACTCTTTTTGGTTCCTTGCTTTAGCAAAGGAACCTATGTAGTCAGGTTGGCGCGTATGTGTGTGTGTGTGTCTATGACGCTTGCTTCGGTACGCTGTAACTCAACAAGGGAAAGATGGACTAAACTTTAACTTGGTATATGGATGCGTCATAGTGAGAAGGTGTGCCCTATTGTTTTGGGGGGAGGTCAAAGGTCATCT
>WURT03059412.1:0-13909 GCA_009936505.3 Holothuria glaberrima | reverse complement strand
CAGAAAGAAATTTGAAAACTTGCAGCATATCACCCCTAATCCTTCTTAACTC
The DNA here is from genome assembly GCA_009936505.3 of Holothuria glaberrima. Classification (NCBI taxonomy): domain Eukaryota; kingdom Metazoa; phylum Echinodermata; class Holothuroidea; order Aspidochirotida; family Holothuriidae; genus Holothuria; species Holothuria glaberrima. Next base: position 13,857 of record WURT03059412.1, on the reverse strand, counting down.
AAGAGTAGTAAGTCCCAGACATTTATGCCTATCATGATAAGGGAGATTGCGCACCTCAGGAATAAGCGGAGTGGCCCTCATCTGAACCTGCTCTAAAAGAAACTTGTCCTTTTCATAAAAGGGACTCCAGGCCTGCAGTACAGAGTACGGTCCTAATTGTTAGTCTTCTCTTTCCTACTCAACTACAGACTGTACAGCTGAGTAGGAAAGAATGATTGTAATCTGCACCAATATCTTTTCATGTATAAATATCATGACAGCTTCAACAACAAGCAAACAGATAGTGTACGTTCATTGACAATTGCATTTTCGCCCAAGGAAAGTCCATACACTTTAAATTAACACTGACAAGTACTACTAAATAGCAACATTGCACTTACAGTTCTAAACACAACACTTGGGTTGAAGCCGTGCAGTGTGTGTACATGATGTACATGATATCATCACAATCGCTAGCAAGTAGCATGCAGAGTGGAGCTTGTAACGCAAGTTAGGCGAACGAAAACCAAAGCTACAACAACAAACCTTTGATGCAAATCAATCTGCCAGCTATGTAACACCTATAGCGTATTTAAAGAAACAATTTGAAACATACGTACCCTTCCATAGCAGGGAGAGGACGAAAGTTCGTTGCAGAGGAAACGCAGAGAAGAAGAAAATGAAGGACTAGAGAAGAAAGAGATATGACGATCCGTACCGCGCCAGTTCTTACACGAGAGTGATTACGACCTATGACCTCCGATCGCGATCCAAGCTTGGCAAAGTGGAATATATAGTGTACGTACGTATATGTGTACACTAGATGCGTACGGCCAAACGTACAGTATATACACACCAACATGTATTGTTTTGCTTACTTAGCGTGGGCAATCCTACACAACAGGTTGAGAGTTACTAGGGATTCTTTTGTATCGAACAGTGGAAGATTGTATGTTTGAAAATCCACATTTCAAATGTTTCTTATACGTTTTTCAGAAATCGGTAAATGTAAAAATATTGAAAAATTACACAAAAGAGACAAACATGTACTAAAAATGACATTTTATGGAAAGCATTTGAATTGATTGAGTGAGTTGACAACCCTTTTACAGCAAAAGAGAACCCCGTAACAACCCTGAAGCAGGTGGGTATTCTCCAAAACAAACTATCGCAACCAATCGATGACAGAATTGGTTGCAACGTGTCTACTCAAGTGAACGATACCAAGTTAACAACTTATCGGATAGCATATAGCCAAATACATGTTACAAGTTATTCAACCGTGCTTTTGATGTTTTAAGTAAGTGGGCCAGGCCCTGTTACACTAGAAGGAATCATATTTCGAACCGGCATCATCGGCGGACGAAAAGTACCGGTATAAATTCGGACCCGTTCCAGCCACAAGGGTGGCATAAGCAGTCGCCTCACACTAAGTTATTTTGAAACTAAGCTAAATCTCACATATTTACTCTTATTTCTCTCCCAAGGATCTTTTATTGTATTTCAGGACTTAAATATTTCATATACAAGATAAACCAAGGTGTTACTCTTTGTAAATTTCACAGTTTCGTGAGAAAAACATTGTCACATGATTTTCAAGAGCCATTCATGAAAAAGGGTAGACTACTACACTAATCCAAATTGGGGTGACTTACATAATACGTCAAGTGAAAGGACAGACAATTTAAAGGGCAATTCTTCTTATCCCAGACAGTTGCAATTCTCCCAACTATGCTTGAACTTGTAGCTCCTCCCATAACTGTATAAAACTCCTCTTTGTGCAGACGGACACAAACCTATTTTATTACTGGCAAGGTTATGTCCTGGTGAGCATGCAAGGCTGTATACATGTGTAATCCAAGCACTCTCTCATTGTGAGGATTGTAAGCTACTGTGCATCTGCTGAATTTTCAAACTTTGATGTCAGTCAAAGAGCAGTAACCAACTGAGAATTTTGATACCCCTACACTAAAATATACTTTCGGGTAATGAATGACGGTAAGACTTTAAGTCATCGGATCATCTGAGACTGGAGGAATAACATAACAGGTTAAAGGGCAAAGGAGAGCTGATGCCCCATAAGATGCCCTCAAGTCAATTCAATAATCTCTTTACTATAAACAAACAACCAACACCAAACGAGCCCGGTACAAATAGATCCTACCACAGTGATGGAAGAACTTGAGTGAACCAATTAATTAACAGCCCCTTAACTTTTGCATTTCCACGGGTAACTCGAAATTTTATTGCGATCAAAAACCTTTAAAAATGAAAGTTACTGGGGCTGCAACCCCGTTAGCCCTTCACCAGTCACGTTTCTGACCGTTCAATGGCCCCGCTGCAGTAGCGTACGCAGGGGGGCCATTGGGCCATGCCCCCCTCGTGGATGCCTTTTTTTAAGATCCTAAAAATAAGTTATTTTGTAACCCAAATTTTACTTCAAAAGGTAACATATGTGGCACCAGATTGCTTGTAAGGACACCCAATTTTTCAACAATTTTCAAGCCGGCGATCACTGATGCCGCTTTTTTAGTTCCTAAAAATACGCAAATTTGGTAAAACAAATTTACTTTAAAAGGTAGCATATGTGGCATGAGATTGCATGTAAAGGACACCCAACTTTTCAAAAATTTTCAACGGGAAGGGGTTCTTCCCCATGGTCCCCCTCACTGATGCCAATTTTTTAGTTCCTAAATATACGTAAATTTTGTAACACAAATTTTACTTCATAAGGCAGCATATGTGGCACAAGATTACATGTAAAGACACCCAATTTTTCAAAAATTTTAATTACACCCCTCCCCAGGCCGGCGATCACACAACATACTGTATGGCCCCCTTGAGAGAAATCCTGCGTACGCCACTGCCCCCCTGTAACATCGCGGTAACAGAGATGGGCGGCGTGATCTCTTTCCCCACCAAAATGTGAGGACGAAACCCGATCAGTTAGCCCGGCAGGGCAAATTGCGATTTTAGTAGGGGATTTATGTTTGTGAAGTGAGAGAAAACATTATACTTAAAGTCTTTAAAATGGTCTTTTTCGGCTGGTATACGGTTCCACCTCCGTCACCCGACCCCGGTCTAATTCCGATTCTAGCGATCATATTTCTCGGCCAATTCCGAGTCCAGTAGCCTACTATACGAATCCGCCGACCAATTCCGGTTCCAGATTCCCAAATTCCGAGTCCTGCAGTCATTTGACATCTCGTACAAATGCTTTGTTGTAATGCATGCAACTAGCCTGCGCTTAGTTAATAACGGGTCTTTTTGGGAGTCAGTTTAATAGTCTTCTCTGGCTCACCGTGTAATTTAGGTAAGTATATGTGACGTTCATTTAAAGTGTGCACCAAAAACAACACATCGTAGCCAGTAATTAGTAACCTTTATGAAACTTTCATTTTTGTGGACTCACATTCCCGGTCAAATAATCCGAATGCGGCGTAAACTTCGGATCGAGTCAATCGCTAAAGTTACAGCCCTGGTAGGATAGTTAAATACCATGACAACATACAGTAAAACATAAAATGATAACTAAAATGTCTTTAAAATGATATTTTGCACTTCAAACGTATCATAAATCCCCATCCCCTTAGTTGTTATTTCTTCCCACAGGACAGCGTGAGCGAAATTATCGGAAATTGTATGCAACCGTTACATACAGTGGCCTAGCTAGGATTTTTTCCAGGGGGCAAGACCTAAAAATTTCGAAATTTTCATCTGAAAATTTCCGAATTTTATACTACAACTCATGTTGAATGGTCTACATTTCCCAAAGCGTATTACACCTACACAGTATTATACATATGGATGTGCGTTTATGTAATACGTACTATACATACAATTGTGAAAGTAGGCCGTAAGCACATTTTATCACTAGGGCTTTGTAGAGACGTATAAGTTTGTAACAATCGCCGAGCGAAGCGAGGCGCGATTTTTTTTAAATTCTTTTTCAAAGTGAAGCCTCCAAATCAATTTACTTACCCAATTGTGTTTTACTAACTAAATGTTTTTTTTTTTTCTTATTTTATTTTATATTGGGAAGATAAATATCTTTAAAGCGTTTTCCAAGTCAATAATTAAAGATATTTGTCAAGTGTAGTAATAGTATCAAGGAATTCTTGACATTTTATTGTGATCCGTAAAAGTGCAGGTCACAGTATAAATTATTTAGGCCTAATGCAGTGACCAAAATCTTAAAAATTGTATTCACACATTATCTTCACTGAGTAGGAAAAGAAAACGATATTTATAAATAATAACCATATAATGTCTTACAGAAATAAATTCTATTAAACAATTAAGTTTCATTAGATGCCGAGCGTACGCTAGGCAAAAAAACATTTGATACATTTCATTACATTTTGCTATATTTTGCCATGTATAAGTTCTATTAGATGCCGAGTGTAACGAGGCTAAGAAAAATCGATATATTTTATTACATTTTGCTATAATTTCCTAAATAAATGGTTTATTAGCTGCCGAGAGCAGCGAGGCAAAGAAAAATTTGATATATTTCACTTCATTTTGCTATATTTTTCGGAAATTTTTACCCTTTTTCGGAAATTTTATAATATTTAGCTATGTTTCGGATATTTGAAAATTTCAGAATTTTTTAAATTTCCGAGCCAGGAGGCGACCGCCCCTGCCCCCCCCCCCCGTAGCTACGCTACTGGTTACATATCCTCTCCACCTCGAAACCCACCGGCGGTTAGTGCAAATAGTGAAATTGTGATGACATAACGAGAAATCAAACTGCGATTTTAGGTCATCTTAGACCAGTGGTTCCCACCGTGGGTGTCATCGGCCCTCAGAAAGGCGATGAGCGCTTGGGGCGGCATCTGGGCGTCTTAACTTAAAAAATGTATTAAATTTAAGACCGACTAATGCTTCTTAAGATTCCGAAAGGTTTTCTCTACTCCTGCTAGCTGAGCTCTCAAACTGTATCGGGCCAAACCAGAGGAGATAAAATGAATCTAACAAGTCGACTGACTGGGTCTATCATTCCCTCCTCAGGTGCATTACAAGGTTTGTGAATTGTCTTTACCGACTGCAAGAAATCAGGTCTAACAGCGTTTAATTTTAAAAATTCCCTTGGGAGGACCCCCATGTTCCCATCAGTGGCAGCGAAAACTGTAAGCAATGGAGCAATGGCTATAAAATTCTCCCGTCATTTTTTCTGGATTTTAGCTTTCCTTGCTGTTCATTGATATGGCATATGTGACACTTGTAGATAATTGTAACATGGCAGATAACTTTTGCAAAATTCTATGAAGTACGGTAACACGTTAAAATGTCTTCATAAACGCAATTTTTCGTTGGGCCAATTTCGGCTTTCCCATTTTACTAGTATAGGACAGCTTGAAGAGCAGAAGCCTTTCAAAGTCCCTTGCCACCTGAACCATTCTTCTTCCAGCATCAAAAAGAACTTCCGTTAGTAACTACTGAAATACAAAATAGTCTAACAGTCTAAGGGAGATGGTTGTAATCTCTTTAGTGCACTTTTAAGGCTATTAGGTAATCGGAGCATAGTTAAATTTGACTTGCAGTGTTGCATTCTTGAGTCGACAATTTTGTACCCAAGAACTTCCGGGGCCTCTCCCCCTGGTCTCCCATTGGGACGTTGCCTCGCGACACCATTAGATGCTCACTTCGGTTAGGCCCCTGGGGTCCAATTCCAAAAATGGTTCTCCAACCCTGAACACGACCAAACCTTCACGCTTTCGTTAAATCGCCGGTTAAATATTCATCGCAAAACATCTTTCAACATATGTTTTTTTTTTTATTTTTGTCTTTTCATTCTTAACAATAATATGTTATAGACACGTTAGGGGGGTGGGGGTTGCCCAACCCGACTTGTTGAAAGGGGGCGATGAGCTGAAAATGGTTGGAAACCATTGTCTTAGATTAGATGAGTATGGGCCAGGGACGCGGAGCCGCAACTATGGCACTGCGATTAATCAAATGTCTGGGCAGATAAACCTGAAAACGGACTATTTTTCTCATGCAAAGAATATTCAACCCACAGAAAATTGGCCTATCCTGCAGGCCAGACCTACCTTGAGTCTGACATGTTTTTGTTCTGAAACTCTGAATACATGAACTGACTTACATCACATTGGATATAGCCCTATAAGGGTAGCACGCCACTTGATATTTTCATTTGATTAACACACTTAATTTAATCCCTTCAGTAACCTATGGACTCTTGAAGTTTTAACATGTACATTGGCCATCATATGAAAGCTCACAAGTAGGCCGTTCAACTTGTATTATAATTTGTCTACCATGGTTTGGGCTTCGACAGCTTGTGTAACAGAGTGGTTGTCTCTGCTTTGGCACTTCACTTAAAATGATGTTTTGCATAGCGGAAGGATGTAATGCAAACAGTGTCTAAATACCTTCAGTTTTCTCCAACAAAATGAGCAAGCTCCTTTAGGGGGAAGTATTGCGTTTGAAAAAATATAATAAAGTGAAACCAGTTTAATTCCATTGTGGTCTACCGTACACAGACTACTCTTCCCAAAGATTCTTTGTAGGGATAAAAATGTGCAGGTTACTCTTTCCGACGCTGTATGTTGGTGGCGCACAACCTAAAATATATGAAATGTATCAGAAAGGGTAGCGCACGACGAATTACTAACCATTTGACTGACCCACTAAATTTGGTGCTCTTCATGCTCTTTGGAATCTTGTAGAAATTTTCAAGGTACAAGCTTAATGTCATATACACGTAGACCTTTCACGCTGAATTCAAACTTCTGTACCAGAACAGTCGAGATTTTGAGCTAAGAGAGATTGTACAATAGCGCGATGGACGGTCTGTTTTTCATCACATTCATCTTCATCTCCCATTTTGCATAACAGATGTGCCAAAAGAATTTTACATTTTTTAACTTTTGACACTAGGCCCAATTTTGAGAAATATTTATCACTGAAAAAATGGTTGTTCCTGACAATATACAAGCGGAACACCCTCCTCATCGTTGGAAGGTAGAATAGCTTCAAAAGGTATTTTTGCTCGAGATTCTTGCAATAATACAGGAGGTGGCACCCCGTGCCTAGTAGGCTGCATTTCGTTAATTTGAAAGCCTCGTGTATTTGTGTGTAATATTTTCTAGTACCCACGGATGCAAAAGTAAACAGCTGCCACGTAAGTCATAATTGCGACAGAAATGTGCCCGAAAATGGATCTTCATGATGAATTGAGCCAAATATTGAGGGGGACGAAAGGAATACCCGCTTTAATTAACCGCTTTACCTGTGACCATGTCTTATACAACGGATATCAAAAAACATTGCCGTGGGTGACCACATAACCCAGACAAAACAACTAAACAAAAGGTAGTCCGCCAACCAACCACATTTTAATCTGAGGAAACGGTACCCTTCTGATTGTCGTCTTTTGTATATCAGGCTGAATTTTTTTTCTACGATTGTCGTGGTAATCTTCTAACGTACGTGGATAAAGGTGCGGGCGCTGAGCGCTAAACGCTCCGGAAAGATTGTTTTCCATCAGTGGCGAGGCCAGGTTTGGATTGGGGAGGGCACCACATATGACGTCGTAATGCCACCTCAGTCGACCGCCCACGTCTGCGTAAATTGTACCTGTTTGTGTGTCCCTGCGATTGTATACAGCAGTGGGGATCCTTCCTTTGTCACTACATAAAGGTGCCGTTTTGGGAGGGGGTGTGAGAAATTTTTGTTAATTTAATGTTCCATAAGCAAAATGGTGCTATATTTGGGATATTTTTGAATTAATCATGAATGGCTGGGAAATGTCTATAATTTAATGAATTCTAAGTAGGTGAAAGAGGAGAGTAGGCCTGTTGTTTTAGAGAAGGTTGTGTTGTCAACAAACCTCCTGAAGCCCTCCCCCCTGGCTTCTATTCAGGAAAATATACGCAAAAATACGTGCGTGGAGTCCATGGAAACATTCTTGGACTATTACGAAAATTTGCCTTTTGCTTTATTGTGCACTATAAAAGGTTATCGAAGGCTGATAGGCACCGGTATAGGGCCTCATGGAAGCTCTGGATTAATTGTATGAAATAGGGCACTGACATGATGCTTATGACCTGACATCCAAATGATACTATAGTATAGAGTATGACGCCAAGCCCTTTACAACTATCGTATTTTTAATAATTTTGAACAAAACTCTAGACAAACAGCTTGTAGCAATTGGGCATGGTAGGGAGAGTGAGAATAGGTGTGTGTGTGTGTGGGAGGGGGGTGATATCAGACCTCCCTGATAGGTACAGCAAAAGAGTAGAAGGACTAACAAGCTCGTTTCAGAATGTATGTGTTTTTATCGTAAGTTTATTAACAATCACCATCTTTACCGAAAATGGCTGCCGTAAAAATTTTCGAAAAACACATAACCTCAAATACGTACTTTCAACTTCCACATAATGCTGCAAATAATTTGAAAGATCCCATAACGATGCGAGACCCCTACAGAGGTTGTCGAAGTACAAACCTCTATTTTTCGGAAAAGTGTTGTTATCAGAATAGCTCCATGTATTATTAGCTTAAAATGGTCATGAAATCAAGTGCAAATCATAACGAATGCACGCAAAGCGCGCCGAGATTTTTCATTCAATACGATTCCCATGACAAAACCTGCATTCAGGCTCTGCACCGAGACACTTTCAATTCCCCAACAACCAATATGCCAATCAAAAAGTCAGTCTTTTACCTGAGAATTCGTAAACAGCTTTAAAGTTCTGCCAATGTGCTTTTCCGGGAGTTAAATGCTATAGGAAAATATTGATAATAACAACAATATTGAGGTAGGGTTTATAGCGCGCGGAGCGGACGAAAATTTTGATAGTTTGCAAAGCATTTGTAAGAGTTCTGATAGCTTAAGAACCATTTGTGGTAGAAAATAATTACCGGTGCAATAGATCCATCACTCGGTCGAAAGCACACTTTACCTTACCCCTACAGAAATCTATAGCTTGAACGCCTTTTGGAGTCATTTTAAAATTATCAGAATTTATTCAGAAATCGATTGGGGGGGCACGCTCCCCATGCGCCCGTACCGTCGCCACTGTTTTCCATAACTGCTATTGAAAAGTCGTAAAATATTCACACAAATATCAGCTAATAATAAGGCTCTTGAATACAGGTACCTTCTGGCTCTCAACCATGTTATTGGGGCTATGTCCAACATCTCCGGAAACATGATCGCCACCCGTGTACTATTCATTGTGTTAATGCGAAAGCCTGTATTTGAACACAATATCGGCTTGTGTGGGTTGCGTGTGTTTTCTTATGGCCTGCAATCAACCAGGCAGCATTTCATGATCAATTGAGTCAAATATTTCAATCACTGAAAAAAAAACTTAGATGGAAGAATATTACCCCCATCCCTGCATAGAAATTACAAACTATGTCTTGTACTCACAAATATCAGCAAATATACGGCGGTTGACCATCTACTGTTTGATGAACTTCAGATAACGTTCTGTCCAAACCAAACTAAGGGGAAATGTCCTTTCCTCCACCCCAGTGATGGCCTCTTATTGAGTATAATAAATTTGAAAGAAGAAATGGTAGATCTGCTAGACATTTTAACTTCATTTTATTGCATACTTCAGCTATAGAGGAAATACTTGGTATATCTTATTTAGTCCGATTAAATTTAGTTTTATCTCATTTTTTCAAATCCCTCACTGCCCCCACTTATCGCCTTAATACCTTAGTTGCGAAAAAAAAACTCACAGGATGCGATACCACCCCGTTGGGAACCACTGACCTGTGGGAACTGGTACGGATGCATGACCCATTTACATTTAATCCTATTGTTTGCTAAATAAATTCAATCAAATTTAACGTGACTATATTTTCGATATACATATTAAATTGTGAAAAGTAGCATAACAAGTGAAGTAATTACGTAGCGAACCAATGCAAACCATAAAAACTTTCAAAGATATCCGCGTAAATATTTCCTATCGGTTTCCCTTCTGCAAGAGCTCAAGTGACACTCAACAATGCTCAGTGTACCAGAAGTTACGATGATGAACAAGAGAACTGGCAGACTACTTGCCTAACCGTCGTCCGTTTTAAATCGTAGCCTAAGCTTTACATCGATAAATGGTCGGAGACAAGGTTCGGCCATGATGTAAGGGTAAGAGTCCGTTTGTGCTTTTTTTGTGTAAACAGACTTGTAAACAGTATCAAAGAAAACTTTAATACGTGATTATTCTCAAAGAATAGCATATTGAACAGAATGCAGATCTTAGTGTAATAGACCAGGGAGTTGTAACAAACTATTCAATATTTGGCATGACAAGGCGTACCGTGTGGGATTCTTTTTTGTGGGTGGGCTGAGCTGTGTTTGTCTGTGGAAAGCCTTAATTTTATCGAGAAAATTGTCCAGTTTATCCACAAATCTCCCCGGAAAATGGCGACTTCAGTGTGTATGTAGGGGGGGGGGGGTTCCACCCTTGGATCCCGGCTTTAACCCCTCTCCATCATACCGTAATTGCATGAATGGTTACAGGTTTTTCTTCAGCTTGAAACGTCATTGCAATTCTGATAAAGCTAGTCGGGAAAGATTTTGTTAGTCAGTTAGCTGTGACACTATCACAGGGTCGTATATTGTTGTCGAATGACGGAAAACATTATCCTTTGTGTCATATTTATATTTTTGACTCCCGCGTGAGCAGGAAACAATAGGCATACACGGAAGAGGGCCTACAGTGCACTTCCCCTCAATTTAGGTAATAGTTTTTTGTTGTTTGCATTTTTCGTTTATTTCAAATAAACTGGCAAAATGACTAGCCGATGGTCACACTTACCGTATTATTGAAAGACTGCTTTGCCAACACTAAAACAGCTTGACCAATTGTCATAGATGCTTGGCTGCAGGGATGCTTGGGACAAAATGTTTTGCCATGCTAAGCAAGCCCTTAGCCAGGCGCGGTATTGAAGGTGGGTGAAAAAAGCTTCCGGGGAGAAAATATTTTTAAGGGGGGGAGGCATAATTAAATGCATTAATTTTAAAGCGATGGTAATTTTGAACTTCAAGGGGGAAAAGATTTTTCCAGGAGAGCTTCACTACCCTGCCTACCCCACTCTGCTACCGGCTTGATGCGAGTGGAGTTCAAATCAAACATCCGTTTTGCGTGAGTTGTTAAGTCAAGTAGTCGGTCTTTAAATATCGTGGCAGTTTGAGGCAATAGGCAGTCGCCCCAAAGTTTGCTTTGAAAAATCAGCAAACTCTTGCAAATCTCCTCTTATTGCATTACAAACACCTCTGAAGACGATTTGAACATAACTATTACAAACAATAGGTAAAGTAAGGAGAAATTCTTCTTGAATTTCACAATTCACTAACAAAAATATTGTCACGTGATCAAAATAGGCCAATGATGAACTACAGTGACGGGGCATACTAACTCTGATTGGGGTGACTGCATTTTCCCTTTAAAATAAGTTTCAGTGCTATTTACTCTGTTTTTTTTACACTTTTCCACGAACTGTGGAAGTTTTGAACACCTTCTCTCAATGCAATATTTATAAGTTGCACTGTATTATAAAAAAAAGTCTGTTGGCATTTGGGTGCAAGTATTCTTTTCGTTGCCTTCTGTTTCTTTTCAGAAATAATTGGTTTTGAAACTCAATTGGAAAAGATTTATTGGAGTGAGGATAACACCAGGAGAAGGTTCGCTCCCATCAATGCTGGGTGCAAGTCAAGCAAGTCTCATTGAAGCTGGTGATGACAAGATGGTACAGCCGTTGCCTTAGTTGGGTAGAAACTAAGTAAGTACTTGACTTATAGACTGATAAATACAAAAAAGAAGCATTAAAACTTCTTGCAACACAACCGAGAGAGGGCGGGCGAGCTGAAAGATAACATTTTGTTGGTTCAATAACATATGGAAACGTGACTGCTATCAGTCATCTCCCTATAGAACAGCTAAGCAACGGCTTGCTGAATTTTAGGAAGGTCGATCCTGTCAGATAAGACCTAAAAAAGAGTTATGTTAAAAATTGCAGATTGAAGTTGATATTCCTCAGGGAGGAGTCTTGTGCCAGCTTTACCCTTCATAACATATACGACGAGATCAGGTTAAATTCCAATCGTTCTCTTATCGAGCATGCTAACGACACTACTTTATTTCTAAACATTGATGCAACGAAGATCTGAATAATTACGTGTCTATTGTCTATCAGGTTACAACCATTTGTAGTGGGAATAATTTACCTTTATTTACCAAGAAAGGCAAGAAATGGCCTTTGAAAACATTACCGTTCGGCACAAGGGATTGAGCAAAGACTCAGAAAACTTTTAGAAGTGGCAAGTAATGTGTTTGGGGGGTGCATTGCTAATAAATTGAATTTTGTAGGTCATTTTTCAAGCATTTTTAAAGAAGATGTAAGAATGAGTGCTTTTACTATATACACTTTTTTCACAAATTTTGTATACTGTTCCTGTAAGATACCACCTCCTACTAACTACAGATAAAAAGACTTAGTAAATTCTTAAAAAAAAAACACAAAAAAAAGATTGTTCCCAAATTTTCTCGTTGATTATAATGTTTTACTAAGTAAAGTAAACTGTTCAGCGAAAAATGCTTTTGAATGATTAGCCTATAAAATGGAACAAAACAAACAACACTCTCTTGCCTACATGTTGACCTGAAATTACTTCAGGAATAGGGCAATCACTCCCAAGTTTTATGCTATATATTCTTTTGTGTTTAGAAAGGTATCAGAGCTTTTACAAGTTTACTTGTATTATAAATTATTAGCTACATTTAATTTTATGTACTCTCTCTCATTCTTTTCGTATTTTTGATTTTTGGTTGCGATGCCAGAGGTAACATCGTAACTGTTGCAAGCAATCAACTTTGCGTGTATGTATGTAGATATGCGTGTGTGTGTCCCTATGTGTGTGTATGCATGTGACTGAAATTTTGTGTACAAGCAAACCCCTCGTAGGAAATATCTGTTGTGTATGAAACTTGCAGATATATTCACCTGGGTAAAGCTGTGCCCTGTTGCTTTTGGCTCGGATATCATGCATAGTAATAAGTGGGTGGGACTAAACGGTAAAAATCTTAAAATGGGAATATCTCTCTATTAGGACGACTGATTAACTCCACATTGGTATGGGTAATCTAATTGACAGAGGTTGTAGCTTTTCTAATGCAAAATATCACATTCCTTTTTAACATTCATGAGTGGGCGGGACTAATATTGAAAATAGCTGGAAATACTTGTGTGCAAGCAAACGCCGAGTAGCAAAGGTCTACCGATGTGCTTGATATTTGGCAGGTATGTTGACTGGGGTGTGAAGTTGTGTCCTAGTGCCTTTGGCACCGTTATCATGCATAGTAATGAGTGGGCGTGGTTAAACCTATAATATTAAAAAGGCAATATCTTTCAATCGGGATGGCTTGTTCATTATCATCTCCATATTTGGGTGTGGATAATCTAATAGTCTTTTTTTTTCTTTTTTTTTTTTTGGAACAAAGTATCACCTTCATTAATATTTATTATAAAAGGCGCCAGGTTCAATTTTGGAAATGGCTGAAAAAATGCTTGTGTACAAAAATATCATGTATAATATACGTGGAAGGGGCTAAAAATGGCAATATCTCTCAATCAGGATGGCTGGTGAGCATTACACAGTATTTGCTATTTGTAATGTACCGTAGTGAGCAGATGTAATTGATTTTTAGAACAATTTATCAATTTCATTTCTGTTTTGCCTTAGAGTCCAGACGATTATCCTTAGTAAGTTTACTCCAAGCCCGTTCTACTATAATTAAGAAAGAACCTTCCTCCGTATCTTAAGCCAACTAAGCGATACGTCAGGTTTGACTATTAATCTATCCAAGTCCACGCTATTCCCGTTGGGTC